>RJWJ010004072.1:0-79576 GCA_004363605.1 Indri indri | reverse complement strand
AGAATAATGACCAAAAAACATATGAAAAAATGCTCAACATCTCTAATCATCAGGGAAATGCAAATCAAAACCACAATGAGATATCACTTCTCTCCAGTGAGACTGGCCTTTATCAAAAAGTCCCAAAACAATAAATGTTGGCGTGGATGCGGAGAGATAGGAACACTCATACACTGCTGGTAGGACTGCAAACTAGTGCCACCTCTGTGGAAAGCAATATGGAGATACCTTAAAGAGATACAAGCAGAACTACCATTTGATCCAGCAATCCCATTACTGGGCATCTACCCAAAAGAACAAATGACACTCTATAAAAAAGACACCTGCACCCAAATGTTTATAGCAGCACAATTCACAATCACAAAGATGTGGAAACAACCCAAGTATCCATCAATACTTGAGTGGATTAATAAAATGTGGTATATGTATACCATGGAGTACTATTCAGCTTTAAGAAACAATGGTGATATAGCACCTCTTGTATACTCCTGGATAGAGCTGGAACGCGTTCTACTAAGTGAAGTATCCCAAGAATGGAAAGACAAGCACCACATGAACTCACCATCAAATTGGTATTAACTGATCAACACATAAGTGCACATATAAGAATAACATCTATTGGATGTCGGGCAGGGGGGAGGGTGGAGGAGGGGACGGGTATATGCATTCACAAAGAGTGCAATGTGCACTATCTGAGGGATGGACACGTTTGAAGCTCGGACTTGGGGCGGGGGAAGGGGCAATATATGTAACCTAAACATCTGTACCCACATGATATGCTGAAATTTTAAAAAATGGCTAAAATGGAAAAAATAGTAATTTTCAGAAGACTATTTAAAATGTGTAGGAAGGCCCTGAACATATTTGGATGAAAGAGTTTTGTTAAAAAAAAATTAGCGTCATATCCTCTATGCGTTTTCTTCAGTGCTGCCAGAGTGATCCTCATAACATAGAAATCCAGTCGTGTCATTTAGTGGTTGCCTTTTGTCTATGTTATTAAATATTCATTCTCTGATATAAAATACAATCTCTGTAATTTGGCCCCTGCCTTCTGCTCTAGCCTTATTTTCTGCCATTCTTCCTATCTTTTTCTAACCAAGTCATTCTCCTTGCATTGCCTTTAACACTCCATGCTGCGTTTGAAAACTTGAGAATATTTACAGAAAAATCATATTTAAAAGACAGCTTTATATGTTAGGATACCTAACAGGAAATATGTTTACCCTCTGAAATGAAAAATATAAAACTAATGAGGTGTTAGGAACTCGTGGCTAGTATAGATAATAGGAGTCAGTTACTAAGGGATAATAGTCAAAACTTTGGTATTTATAATCAGGGACATGAGTTCTAGCCACGGAATGTACAGCAGAGAGCCAACAGCTGAAGTTTTCAGAATGCCCATGATTGAATTGTAGAAGAAAAAAATCATATTGTGTAAGTTAGAGTTCTTGGCAGCAAATAGCCAAGATTACCTTGATTAAAAAAACAAAACAATATATTCGAAAGATTTCAAGTGACTCTCAATCAGTGTTAGAGTTGGAGGATCTAGATTGGGCAAAGGATGCAGTATGCTTGTTTGCTTTTTTGAATATTATGCATTCTTTGTTTTCAGAATGATAAAACAAAATCATCAAAAAATTATTTGGGCAGGTATATTCTTACTCATTGTGATAGTCTGTGCCTGAAAGAGCATATTACTTGGGGGTGGGGTTGGCAGGTTTTTCCCGTAAAATATGATAGCAAAACATTGTAGTGTCATTTGTATGTTTTAAAGTATAGTTGTTAACAGAAGTAATCATTGCCTTCCTAATAAGTTAACACTTGAGTAGTATAAGAAAAACATGAAGTTTTGTAGTTGAGATTAAACTAAAACATTTGGATAATTGATAATGAGACTTTGGGAATCAAATGATTAATAATTAAAATTTCTTTTGCCAAATTATCAGGTGGTATTTTAGCAGCATAAAAGCAATGTTTCATTTCTGAATTCAGGAAATAGACTCATTTATTTACTTAAGCATTCATATATTCAGTAAGTATTTACTGTTTTTGGACATGTGGAAATATTGGTGAGAAGATAGATATGACCTTTGTATTCATGGATCTTATGGTCTAGTGCAAAAACAGATTAAAGATATAAACAAATAGATGATAGCATTTAGAAATTATGAAGTTACATAAATAAGGAGCTTGTGGAGAATATCAGTAGTAGTGGGACAGAGTTACTAGAATAGATAAAATAGTCATAGAAGACTTCTCTGAGTGGTAATAACACTTAAGGTGAGACTGAAGGATGAAAAGGAGTAGATTTTTAAAAAATCTGGATGTAAAGCATTATATTATAAGACAGGGAAGCAGCCTTAAAGAAAAAAACTGGGGCTTTTGAAGAATTTTTAAAAAGATCAGTTAATCTGTATTAGTTGGTAAATTCTTAAATTTATATATGAAGCATCTGGGCATTATGCTGATGACTTTTACTAAAATGGGGAAACATGGGGTTTGGGAATAAGATTGGAAAGGAAAATCAAGATTTCTGTTTCAGATGTTGTAAATTTGAGATATGTGTGAGACATCCAATTAGAGGTGTTGAATACATTTCTGATCTTGAGATACTGATATTAATTTGGAAGTTATCAGCAAAAAAGATGACAGATCACTTATATAGGGAGAAGTAAAAAAAAAAAAGGGCCATTAGGATCATATGACTATTTAAATAACATAAAATTGAAAATTTAGTTCTTCATTCACATTAGCTGTATTTCAAGCGCTCAGTAGCCACATGTGGCTAGTGGCAATCATATCGAACAACACATAAAAAAAACATTTCCTTTATTGCAGAAAATTTAGCACTGGTTCAGGAAGACAGCATTGGGTCTAGACAGCACCGGTCTAGTCTAGGTCCTGGTCAGATTCTGCTCTGTGTTCCTTTGTCTTCGGAGATAAGGACATTCCTTTCTTCCAGGCAGAGGGAAGACCCCTCTGGAATGAGAGTCTTAGGACCTATTTCAGAGGAAGATCAGAGAATTTTTTTAATGGCCTGCTTCAGGGGAGAAGGGTGGGAGAAGGGCAGAGTGACCTTCTGCTATTCTGGTGCCAACATGCCATAATTTGGAGTAGCATGTTCTAAACCTTATCAGAGGTGAAGTCAGGGAACTGAAAACTGTCTATTGGATTTGCTATAAACCATGCAGTTTATTGGTGATCTTACAAGGACTTTTGTTGGAGTGGTAAAGGAAGAGACTAAATTTGACTCTGGGTTTAAGAGTAAACTTGTAACTAAAATGTTTGTACCCCCATAATATCCTGAAATAAAAAAAATAATAAAAAAAGTTACATTTCTTGTTAAAAAAAAAAAAAGAAAAAGAGTAAATAGGAGATGAAGAAATGGAGATAGCCATTTGGCAGGTGTTTGAAGAAGTTTGGTTATCAAGGGAAGCAAAGAAATGGATTATCTGAAAGGCTATAAAAATTTACATATATACACGTGTATGTGTTACTAGATTGTGATGTAAACTCCCAGAAAGCATGAACTCTAGTGTCTCATTGATTCTTCTTTGAATCCTCTTGTGTTTATACATTCAACAATAATACATGTCTTTTGAACACATAAATCAGACTTCTGACTATCTGAGAAAATAGTTTTAGTATTTGTTTTATTTTACTAAGAGTAAGATTCTAATCCTCCAAACTTACATATTTACTTATGGAGAACTGCTTTTGCCTTTTAATAACCTTGAGGTGGCAAGTGATAATATACTAGACTACCTTTTACAAAAACACATTCTCTCCTGTATTTATTTTGCAACTGAGACACTTTTTAGTCTTCAAGTATAAAGGGAATTTGAAGTGGAGAAAAATGGTCTATTCTTTTCATTTAGGAAGATAGATTTCAGTGTGCTGATCAATTTTTTAACAGTGCTCTGAATACAAATAGAGCCTCAGTTCTAAAAGATAACACATTACTATGCAATAGATTCTCTAGTGTTTATAAGGTATTTGGTAAAAATTGGAATAAAATAAAATGACTAATTTGTAAATAACAACTATTATGTATGTTTTAAGTTGCAAAGTTTTGAATATCTAGTGCAGAGAAAATGTACATCTTCCTCATTTTTCTCTGTAATATGCAATTTTAGTATTTGTATATCAAAGAAATATTTGCTCTTGAAACATTTTAGCTGCTTCTGTGCATTATATCATCTCTGATATTAGTATATTACCACTGTATTTTGCATTTTTTTCTCTTTTTGCATAAATTTATGTGTTTCACAGTAAAACACAGATGTGGAGATAATATATACATAATTCTACATAATTCTATTTTATAAATCATTCAATTTTAAAAATAAAATCCGGGTAACTTTAATGTATTTATGATGATTCATAATGAAATGTAAGGCAAACGGAATATAAATCACTTCATACTAAATAGATTTAATAGCATTCCATCCTTCTTACCTTCATTTGAGAAAGTTATTTTTTACGGATACTTACCAGAAGAAACACTTTATCCTTCATATCCAGGGATTCAGGTATGCTGCCAGCATAAATTTTGGACTAAGATCAAACTTTTATACTCTTTTCACTCATTGTTACTTTCCAGTTGACCATCAAAAGAAAAATTTTCTAATATTAACGTACGTCTTGTTGAAATCAGACCCCAAAGTGCCAGTGCCATCACTCTGAGTCATCTAAGTCCCTGCACTAAGGATTTTTGGTTAACTAGCTGTTCTTGTTTTTGAACATATTGGGCCTGCATATTTGTATTTTTCTAGTTATAGGCAGGAGTGGATCTAGGTTTCGTGGTGCCTGAAGTTGATATAATTTTGGGTTTCCTATTTGAGAAAAACAACAAAATTATGGACACAAAATCAAATAGCAGAAACAAGTACAAGTGACAGACCCTCGAAGCTTAAGCTTCATTAATTTGCCAGTAAATTCATCTCTCCTGTTGTAGGAGGTATCATTCTCCCCATTTTTAAGGTAAATCACTTGAGTACAGGTAATTTCAGTAATCTTCCCCAGATAGTAGAACTAAAAGTGGCAGAGAGATCTCATTCCAAAGAACTGATTCCAGAGTTCATAGAATATAGAATAATGGGGTAGAACAGAAGAATTTGTGGCCTATACAGGTACTGACAGCACCATAGAGTTCCAAGAGAAAAGCTATCTATAAACCCTGTAGTTATAAGGGAAGACTTTTAGGAAGAAGAAATAGAATTAGGAATAAATTACTGTAGTGTGTAATATGTTGTACATGAAAGATATTCTTTATGTGTTTGGTATTTATGTTCTATCAATAAGTTTCCTGCAATAAAAGTATCTTTAGTTACCCAGGTAGGAATAAAGAAATTAAAATGAGGCTCACTAACTAGTCTCTATATGTAGAGATTCATGACACTGGTTTATCTCACACCCAAATTTGTTCTACCCATAATTGCTTTTATACATCACAACATTATGCTAAATTGGATATATTTGTAGGTTAAGAATTTATTTTCATTTTGATATACAGGTAGTCACCACTATTTCAGAGAAAGAAGTTTAAGACTTGATAATTGGTGTTTATTGTTTTATGACATTAATGTAATTCATATATATCAATTAAATGAATTTTCTTATATATTGACAAATTTTCAAGATTACTAAGTATACTTGGTGAACAAGGATCATTATTAGAGAAAGGGATAGAGGGGAGAACTTTGAGTTGACATCAGTAATGGACAGATACCTTTTTGCCTGAGGCAGATTTAGATTCATGTAATAATTTCATTTCAAATGTTTATCTTCTTCAGAGTTTCTAGTTAACTGTAAGGTATTACACATAAAATACAGGTCCTCACTGAAGTCACATAAAAATAACAAAGGGACAGATACGCTGAAAAAGCAGAGAAATAGGATTATGCAGACAAATTATATTTGTCCTATAATAATGGAAATGAGGAGCAGCAAAATCACATCAGACCCTAAGTTTCTCCCTCTTTTCAGGTTCTCCCTCTTTTCACACCATTTTTTAATGCTGAATTGCTAATAACTAAGAAAATGAAGTAGTTATGCCTCTTGTCCTCTCTTACTTTTATCTACTCCTGAGTGTCCTTGTTGAGGATTTAATACTGTAAAATGGCAAAAAGATAGGCATAAATAGTCAACTATTACGTACATTAAAGTCAATCAAGTCTCCTTTTTATAATTTAAGTTTTTTCAAATCAAGAACAATAACAAAACATCACTGAAAAGAATGGAAGGCATTGACAAGTCACTTCAATTTAAAAAGAGGAACTTGAGTTCAAGAGAAGTTGAGTGACTTAGCTAAGGCTGTATAACGTGCCCATGAGACAGTTTGGACCAGACATTAATAATAAGCTTCTCTGTTCCTACTCCACTACACCATGGTGTCTCAATTAATTGTCCTGTAGCAGGGACATAATATCACTAAAGAACTGAGTACCTGAATGTAAATATATTTAATCATGAGGTTGTGAAAAATACTGTTGACTAATAAATGTAAGAAATTTAAGAAAATTGCACTTGAAAAAAGGTGTGATAACCTTAAGTTTTCTTACTTTTGAAGTTGGAAGTGACTTCAGAAATCATCTAATGCAGACCATGTCTCTTATTTTATAAAGAAAGAACAATGAAAGTTAGTTAAGTGATTTGCCAAAAACAATACAAATAATTCAAGAGCAACTATGGTAAGGCAACTGTAGTATAGTGGTTAAAAACCTACACTTTAATGCTAAGCATCTTGGATTAAAGTCTTGGCTTTTACATCAGTTATTTCATATTGGACAAGTACTATAAACCTCTTTGTACTTCATTTCTTCATCTGTTAAAATGGGGATAATAATAATACTTAATTCATAAATTTTATGAGAATTAAAAATTATATAAAACACTCAGAATACCTCCTAGCCAGTATAAGTGCTCAATAAATGTTTCTATTGCTAAAAGGCCTTGATTGAGTGCTATATTTAAATATTGTCTATTGTGGCTAACTGAGAAACCTTTTATACCTTGATCTTCCCAGATAGTGGGAGAACCTGGGCTAGATCCTGGTGTCTAAAATTGCCATGTAGTATTTTTTAATCCTATAAATTTTTTTCTTTGTTACAGATTTCTGTTTAACTTTAGAAAAACTATTCCTGTTTTATTATGTCACCATCTGCCAAAGGCTTTTTCAACTTCATTTGCTGAATAGTTTTTAATATTCTTTGAGTAGTGAGGCAAATGAAAAACAAGTTTACCTCATCTTTAAAACTTGTTTAACAAAATGCCTTCATTTTGTCATTGCTGTTGTTGTGTTGGCTTTTGTAAGGAGAGGTGATGAAAAAATCATTGCATTTTATTCACTATTTTTTAGCCCACGTATATATTTTTTTGAGTAATACTGAATGAGTTTTACTGCTCGTTTACTAGTGCTTCAGTTCAACTTTAGGAGCAGTGATCACATCCAGCAGTGATCACATTTTAAAATTGATTAGACAATTTAACTTAGAATTTAACACTGGATATGGCTAAGAGAGATAAGCCTATAAATAAGAGTGTGACACATTAATCTTTACTGCTGCTATTTCAGTGAACCAGAATTTTGTGTTTCTTCTGTGAACTGGAGAATCCAATGCTATATGTGAAGGTTAAACACTACAGAGATAAACAATTTTTCTTGGTTTCTTATAAAGCTCAAAACTCTAAAATCCATTGACTTTTGTAAATTAACTACATTCAGGTTCTTTCACATATAGGTGTCTTGGGCTTCAGAGTCTGAGGTTTCAGGATGGTCATATTCCCCTGCTTTTGACCACATAGGTTGCCATTACAGAGAAGAAAAGTTTTCATCAATTATGATGTCAGATTATTCCCTATGGAACTATTTAATATTGTGACAGTTAAATTTCCATGTTCTCCATTTGTAACTCCTAACGCTTGGAGTAATGAGAAGCTGTAAGAAAGTGTTGGTATCAGGAGGTTTCAATAGCCCTGCAGCTGGTTCAATAAATGCAGTTTCATCATTGGTGAAGAATAATATAGTACCTCATAAAACTTTCTTGCAAAACAAATTGGAATTCCCATAATAAAGAAGTACTATTACATGGATTTAAAACAAACCCAAGAACTGTAATCACAGAATAATTAGAAATTTTAAGATCTAAAATTGGGGTGAAATGCCATTTGGATACTATGGTTATTGGAGAAATAGGTTTTTTAAAAATTTTTATTAATGATTTGGATGTGAAATGACTATGAAATATGCTGATAATTAGGAGGTGCTGTAAGCATAAATGTAAGAGAGAAATAGTTCAGAGAGAGGGGGTTAGGTACATAAAAAAGAGGTAATAAAAAGTAATATATTGTGTAGAAATAAAAAGGAGAGGCCTGTGGAAAGAAATAATGCATCAAGCTACGAGGTTAAATGAGACCTGAAAGACAGGAAATTAGATGTGATATGTACAACGTGATTTGCTTAAAAAAATAAATAAAAAGAGCATATTTGAGAGAGAAGCATGAATTAATTTAGAGATTGTTTATACTCAAATGTCACATCAAAATTGGGAAATTATAGCCTCAGCATGTATAGATTTACTCACAAATAGTTGTATTGATATATATGTGGACACTAATGAATGTCAACAAATTGGGGGGATTTCAGGAGAAAAAAATCATTAAAGATTACTGGAAGCATTGACATTCTGGAGTGAATTAGGAAAGTTATGCATTAATTAGACCAAAGGATAGAGTGAATTAATAATTGCCTTTTATAATGTTAAATCAGCTAACATTTATTGTCTAATGCATGCCAGATGCTATATTAAATGTTTTACGTGTCTGCTTAACTTATTTCATACTCATTTACCCTGTGAGGAAGCAGAGGCTTAGAGGATTACTCAAGGTCAAACAATTCCATGTTGCATAGCTGGAATTCAAATCCATGTCTGTCTGACTAATAGACATACTCTTAGCCATTCTGTAATTAACAGCTGTGGAATTATATATGTGGGATATAGCTATCAGCACAGGAAATTAATTTGGGTATTAGCATGATGGAAGTGTGTAATTTGTGAAAAATGCTCAGAAGTATAAAACAAATGCAGTTTACCTTATTGAAAATGCAACTCAATAATTTGGAGTGGCCTTTGATTTAGCTCAGAGATCTGTCCATGTGTTCCGTTAGTTTGCTCCTTAACTTTGTTCTTTTTCACATTTCCCTTCCTGGATTGGTCCTGCAATTCAGGCTTGTCTCTTCCTGAAGAACAGCTACTCTGTGCTCTCTTTTGAGTGTTGCCTCAATATGCAAGCCTATCCCTACTGCTCTTATGTAAGGTAGCATAATCTTTACTTCCCATCATGCCCTAGTCCCACACCTTATTTTCTGTCTATTTTGATACCTAAGATATTTATCCTTAGTTCCTAGTTTTCTTTAATTTCGAAAGTCGCATATCGAAAATTGTAATCTGTAAAACACATGTTCAAATGGATGAGAAACCATAAATAATGTATAGAAATAATAACAGTAAAATGAAAAATAAAAATAACCGAGTTCAATGATGCCAGAAACATCAGTCATCTTAATTATTTTCCAAAGGACATGTACACTGACATTAAGCAATTGACTTGAGATTTTTAATGTAACTGATTGAATTGATTAGATGTTTTATTTCATAGACAGATGAAGAGTGACAGTTTAGACCCACTAGATGCCAGTAGCCTCCTCCCCAAGTTATGATCAAAAATATCTCAAGTATTGCAAAATGTTCCCTTGTGAGGGCTAGAGTGCCAAAATCAGCAAAGGTGTAGACTAACATACATTTTTATTAGAAACTCATTCAATTGTAACTTTAGACTTTAGGAGTTAATGGGTAATTAATTAAAAGAGTCTAAGAACAGTACCATGTGAAATTATACAATTTGAGTATGAATTACCATTAAGCTGTTCAGTTAGATTGCAAGGATATTAAAGGCTGTGATGTGTTTTGGGCTTTACACTACCAGCTTGTAAAACATCCAGATTGTTAATTTAGTTGATATTTACCACTAGCATCTATTCCCGTGCTGCCTTGATCACCCATGTAACACAATATTCAAAATAGAAACCCAACAAGAAACTAAACTGAGAAAGAGCATGATGTAGTAATGAAAAAGTTCATGGGCTTGGAGGAAAAACACATAGATTTGCAATTGTTTCTCTTAATTACCTACTAACTCTAGTCACATCATTTAGTCTCTCTGAGCCCCAGTTTACTTATCTATAAAGACAGGCATTTGAACTATATCAGTGGTTTTTAAATATCAGCCCTTGGAACCAATGCCAAGCCATAGAGAAATTTTCATCAGCCTTCTGTTAAATGAGAAAAATAGAGGAAATTTAGTGAGTTCTTCATAAAGTTAAATTTATTCAATTTTAAAGGACTGTCTTTTATTCTGAGGTTAAGTATTTCTATATTTGATGTTAAATGTAATTTTTTAAATTACATTATAATTGTAATAGAATATAGTTTTCTTTTTGCTCTTCATAAAATCAAAATGATTCTCTTGTTTTTGTTTAAAACTGTACAAGTCTGTTGAATGAAAAGTTTGAGAAATATTGACTAGATCTCTAAAGCTATGCTCAGGAAAAGGAGTGTGTAAATCTATAAGCATATAAATAGTAACTCTACTATTTACTTTTATCTGCTAATGTTACAATAAACTGCATAAGGATAATCTGGTGAATGCTGCCAGGAAAAAGTCAAGTTATGAAAACAAAAAGAATGAAAAGAAAAAAAGTCTGGTAAAAACTTACTGTTCTTAAAATTTATTAAAGAACCTCCAAGTAAGATGATACTTTTGAGCATAAATATCAAACTAACCCCTCCACAAGACCTTGGCCAAAATGAATAAAGAAAAATAAAAATGGAGGAAAACTTTCTTTAACAATGAAAATTATGTAACAGTTCCATCAGCCTTACACTCATTGAAGAATCTATTATAATTTACCCATGAAATCCTATTATAAAAATTTTGACAACTCCTCAGAAAACCACACAATATTACAGGAAAATAGTAGAGAAACTTTTGAAAGATCTATTCTAGCACCCTCTGATTGGGTGGAAAGAGGGCTGGATAGCTAGCAACTCCATTTGAAATTTCTCTTGTTGCTATGCTAGCAACTCCATTTGAAATTTCTCTTGTTGCTATGGATCAATAGTTCTTAAAAGGAGATTTGCAAGGAGCCACAGAAAGTGGAGCCCAATCACCTGGTGGTAATGAGGCTTATCTCTAAAGTACCAAGACTCCTTCTCTGATGTAGGAATCAGCAGTTCAAGGAAAGAATACAAACTTCACTATGTATTATAACTAAAGGAAGAAATCAGACCAGGCAGAATACTAGAGGTGGAAAGTTGGCCTCTGATCAGTAGATTAACCAAACCAAGAGGATAAACTGGGATGAAGTTTCTTTGCTAAGATTGTCCATATCTTTGCTTCTGTCTTCTCTTCACACAGACTTTAGAATCTCCTAACTAGGAAATAAAACTTATGTAACTACCACTTCAGATTAAGATTTAAGAGGAAAATTTTAATAGCATCCTCTTATAAGAAATTAGTAGATTTAAGTAGGATCCGTGAATCCTATGCTTGACCTAAAAATGTCTTGTTCAAGGATGAATACACAGAAAAACAATGAGACCTACCTATGAAAAGATTCTACAGAGAAATCGGGAGAGGAAATTTAGCAACAAAAGGCAAAAGTATAACATATTTCTGAGAAAATTTTTTATGTAAAACCATGTAAATTTTATAGAATCTGATTTGTGTCAAGTTTGAGCTTAATGAAACAACTATGAAACATTAGTTATAATAATAAATTAATAGATACCTAATTGAGAACATGAGAGAATTTAAGCAAATTAATAATGTTATACCAATTTAAAAATTTCATTAGCAACAAAGAGTGGACCCACACTGCAGAAAAAAAAATCAGAGATATGGAGGAAACACATAGAATTTTTCTTTCAGAATGTAAAGGAAAAGACACACAAAAATAGATGATATATGGAGGACAGAAGCAGATCCGATAATACTTGTGGTTCCCAAGGAAGAGATAAGAATAATTGAACAGAAGAATTATTGTGTAATCAGATGCTGAGGTGATCAGTTAGGACAGAGGCAAACTCATAACAATCAATCCCTTATTCATTTATTGGGACAAATAAGAGGCAAAAAGAAGGCCCAGCTCCTCATAGTTCCCATAATTCCATTTCTTCCCACAGAACTGCACCAGGCAAGAATCAGGTCCATGCAACACAGATAGGGGTGGTAGTGGTGGTGGAATCACTGCCAAGGGGAAGTTAGAGGGGACAAAAGTGCCTCAGCCACCCCCCGCCTAAGGAAGTCTTGGTGGAGGTGCCTGGGCTAGGAATGCAGATATGCATATGAGCATGACTGGGTGTGTGTATATGGGTGCATATACATCCATATACCCATATACACCTTGGCTGCAGCTCCCTCTAGAAATTATTAATAGTAATGTACTGACTGTACACCAACTCTGGTGTCGGGAGGGTAGCTGACACCATGAAGTCTGCCAAGCAAAGCCTTGTAAATACTTAAGATAGAGTGTGGAAGATTGTACATAGGCTTTTGGCCTGGAGCTGGACTCCTCCTTGAATTATAAGAATAACAAAAAATTCAGTAAACAACAGGGGGATAAAAAAGGTAAAAGTGAAGGAAAATCAGATCACCTTCAAACTTCTCAACAACCTTCAATGCCAGAGGACAACATAGCAGTAGAGCGATATCTACAAAAGTTTTAGGCAAAAATGTTACACCTAAAGAATACTGTATTTAATTAAATTAGTATTCATGTACAGAGACAATAGAAAAATTTTTTTTCAGAAACACAAGCATTTAAAATCCTTTCCTGATCTTAAAAGCAAAAGTTTTGAAAATGTACTTCAACTAAGCTAAATAACTCAAGATTAGAGAAGTCATATTAAAATGAATTACACTGAGGAGCAAAACCATTTAGGTAATTAAATCCAAATAATCATTATAAATGAGGTTGTGAGATACAATGAAAAAAATCAAATTATTTTGAAGGAAATACTTTATTTTTTGTAAAAGTTTATAAAATGTTTGCTCTAAAATCTTAGAGTATACCATCAGACATTTAATGTCAGTTTCTTCATTTTACATAAGGAAGGTTTAATAGATATTAATTTGTGTTTCACCCTTGACACTAAAGAAAAATAACTTCTAGTAGAATAAAAATGGGATTTATAATTTCCAAAATACAATAGAAAATATATTTCAAAGAAAATACAGTCCATATAGTGAAAGAAACTAAGGAACAACAAAAAAGAATATAATATATTTAATATAAAATAAGATCTCAAAGGCAAGAAGAAACATAAATGAACAATATAACAAAAGGCAAAATTATTCAAATTAGGTCAAAATACAAAAAATGCACAAAGTTACTCAAAAAGATTTAAAGCTAAAAGTAAAATAAAATGGAGAATTAACAAAGATATTCCACACACATATGCAAATTAAAATTAAGCTGTATGCAAAAGTATTTCAAGGTATAATTTAATATATGTCTCAGTACATTTTCCATTGTTATAACTGAATACCTGAGACTGAGTAATTTATAAAGAAATTTATTTGTTATAGTTTGGGAGGCCAGGAAAACATGGGAGAGAGGCAGGAATGTGAGCAGGTGTGTGCAAAGAGACATGCATGAAAATCTGGGCTCTCTTTGTAACAGCCCCTCTCTTGGGAACTGATCCATTCCTGCAAGAGCCAGAACTCTCTTCTCTGTGATGGCATTAATCTATTGATGAGGAGAGTGTTCCCATGATCCAAACACCTCCCACTAGGTCCTACTTCCCAACACTGCCATACTGGAGATGAAACCTCAACGTGAGTTTTGATGGGGACAAACTACATTCAAACCATAGCAATATATTACATTTGCTAAGTATGATAAAGTGGTTTTTAATTGAAGAAAGCTATAATTCCCAATGAACGCTAGCTGTCAAATACATATATATTCTTCATACTATGACATCAAGGTATGATATATAAAGCAAAAGTTTTAGACAAATAAGGAAAAATTACCTGAAACAATGATAGAAGAGCACTTCAAGTAGGAAAAACAAAATAAAGGTGGAGAAGATCTGGATAGTTTTTTATGGGTTGTGCTTTTTGTTTAAGTTTAAGAATTCTATTAATCCTAGGTCCCAGTGATTTCCTCCTGGCTTTTTTTCCTAAAACTATGGTTTTATGTTTTACATTTAATTTTTTGACAAATTTTGAGCTAACTTTGAAGCGTGAGGTTTAGATCAAGGTTCATTTTTTGTTCTTTTAAGATAAAATAAGATTTCAATTTTTGCCCATCAAAACACACATACATATTTTAAATAACAATATATGGAATTGATGAGGGTGCAGTCTAAAACTATAGTTGGAAATGCAGATTGGCAAAAACATATGATTAACAATTGCACTTCTTGGGATTTATTCAAAGATAAAAATAGATGTGCACAAAAATTTAGGTAGAATAGTGTTAACCAAAGTCCTATTGCAGGAAAACACTGGAAACAATCTAATGTTCAGTATTAGGATGACTGATATATAGAATAGAATACACCAAGGTTAAAATTGTATGTAGCTATGCTAAAATGTTCACCGTATATTATTAAATGAAAAAACAGGTTATAAAGCAGTATGTACATGTTCTTAGAATAGAGTTACAGGTGATTTTTATTTTTTCCTAAAAGTCCCAATGATATTCAGTGTTACCACTAAGAATATTTTTATTTTGCAAGTTTATTATAAAGCAGAGAATAGTTTAAGTGTTGTAGTAGTTTAAGTAATAGTTTAAGTGTTATGTTTTGAGTTTTATTACTGTCTTAATTAGTTTTCCTTTCATGAATTTAAAACTACTGTGATATTTTAAAGTTGTTTTTAATGAAGAGGAAAGTACTTTTCCCCATAGAGATGGTATCTCTAACTTTGTAATGGAAGTTATTAAAATATATATTTATTTAAATGTATACATATAATTTTAATTATAAAATTCTCCTATCTGTTCTTTGTTAGAGATTTATCACTAAAACTTTAGGAAGGAAAAAATATATGATATGAGAAAATTGCTTTTGGCTGCGGCTTTTAAGGGAAATGAACCTAACACCTGCAATTTCTTTCTTAGAAAGATGGCTCAAGGCTTATTATTAAAACTAACTACCTTTATTACCTTTTAAATCATTCTCTTACTTTATTCAAACTGAGTCATTTAGGCCTTCTTATCTACTGTAAGATATTAGATTGACTTTTATTGTGTCACTCAAGGGAACATACTATGTGGAAGAAAAATTACTCATTTTCATGGTAAGACTGGTGGGACTAAGGGGCAATGGTGCAAAGAACATGCTCAAAACATAGAAGTCCTCAATAAATAGAAATATGCTCTATTGCAGTATTTGCAAGAGCACATCTAGTTTATTAAAGTAAGAGTCAAGATAAAGCTGCTTTCTCACATAAATTGGGGTATAAACATCATACAGTAATCTTGATAACCAAGTAACTTTTTTCTTTGATTTAGCATAAAGATAAATGTTTTAAAAATTTCATATTCTAAGGAATATAGCTAAGGATTTTGATAGTTAAATAACATATGTCTCAGTATAAAGCTATCAAAAGAAATTATTAATATTATGTGGTTATATGTGTGCATTGTATATTCACCAGGTAAATACACATGCATCATGTATAAAATGAGACAAAAATATTATGTTGAATGATTTCTATTCTGGAACATGGCCTTAAAATGAAGGAATAAGAATTGTAATAAGTAACGTTTGTTTAGAATAGCTTTGTTAATTCTTGAGAGTTGAGAGGGAAAAAGAATATGCAAGTTTGATTAATCTCTATTTCTTATGGCATACATAATTTATAGAATATGTAGAATAGAATTTATAATATATATTGAAAATATTTTGCCAATATATAGAAATTTATAATGCCACAACACTGGTTTATACATGTACAAACTGAGGTATATGATATTGAAGGTAGATGTAAAATGGGCTCATTATCCTTTTGTACACTTACAGTGTTTTAGTGAGTCTAGATTTCAAGTTCCTTTAGATTCAAAGCTCTTCTTATGCATCTTCCTAAATATATGAGGTTAAAGTGCACACTCACATATGTAAAAATTGCTTTCTTGATATGATTGAAAAGTACATTTGAACTGAGAGTCCGTGGATGTAAGGATACATTTTGATGAAATTGTATCTTAAGCTTTGTACCTATTGAACGCCATCTAAATCAAGCACTAGCTTTTCTATTAAAAATGGTTTCTCAGCTTCCTTGATACATTTCTGTTCTCTTGTTTAGCATTCTCACTCAGTACTTTCTTCCCATACCATGTGCTGAATGAACTAAATTGAGGAGGCACTGTTCCTTAATGCTTTTTCTCTTGCCTCCATTTAGAATGCCATGTCCTCAACCTTTCCACTAATGTCTTCACCTGTTGAAATTTTACTTCTCCTGCAAGGAAGAGTGTCACTTGTTTTCTGAAGCATTTCTTGATTCCCTTAATAAACTATTTCAGTTAGATGACTTTTATTACAGCATCTACTATATTCTTCCCATTTTATATCCTCGAGTCACTAACTAGTTCATGTTTTGTGCCTCTTCTGTTTGTCTAGATTTGATTGTAAATAATTGGTACTTAAAGTTATTGTAATAATAAAAATAAATTTGAAAGGACACATAACTAATTAACAGAGTGATAAGCATCTTCAACCAGCTTTATAAATCTGCATGATTTGTCAAAGGCAGTATAAAAAGCCACTTAATTCAACCACCTGCCTCAAGTAGCAAACAAAGAAATCATCAAAGGTAGAGATTTTATTTTAAAATTTTCCAAGAAGAGAGATTTCACATTCTGATTTTTAGTGACCTTGGAGAAGTTTCCTAGATTTAATATACAAATCCTAACAGGTTATCTTCAGAAAGTTTTACTGAAATTAAAAAAAACGAAAAAATGCTTTTCAACAATGATTAAATTTAGCATGGGGTAAAAATTGTTTTAAAAGTGAATGAATCTGATTTCTAAAGTAGCTGAGTTAATGACAGCTGCCTAAATCCAAATCTCCCAACCCATACTCCAGGTATTATAGAGATTAACCAGCAAAAAAACTCACAGTCACTATAAGGAAGAAACTTAAAAGTACTCATGCTTGCTGTCCTTCTTGGGAGAAGTGTGTGAAAAGAAAGGGGGGGGGGGTGCAATTTGAAAACTGGTAAAGAGTAAAAGAAGCGAGAGGGGAGAATTTAAGATATTTAAAAAAAGTTTTTTCAACCCCACTCCCCCTTTTTAAAATTTTTTTTCAACAGAATTTAAGATATTTTGAAACACAGAAAAATTAAAATTGAAGGATATATATCCCCTTTTCTACCTCCTTAATAAAACACCATCCATTGAAAAATAAAAAAGAAACAGTACTACACTAACAGGGGTGATCCTGAATTAGTAATCTCATAAACTATTCTTATGCCAGCAGTCTTTATGTATATGAAGAAAACAGAAAAAAGGAAACAAAATATTACAATACTTTAAACTGAATTAAATATCCTTAAACAAATGCCTGTGAATGTGAAAAAAACACTTTTATTCAAATTTAGAAAATAAAAGAGAACACGAAAAAATAGAGATTGAACTCTGAAAGGAGACAGAGGGGAAAAATATTATATCAGAAATGAAGGCTACAAAGATTACAGAGATTCTAAGGAAGAATAGATTTAAATGAAAACATGATAGGGGCATTAAAGAAAAGTAGAAAAACAACTAACAGATGAAAATGAGATAATGAAAGAAGTAAAAAAGGCCAGAGAGAAAGTGATTTAAATGGAAGACAAGTAAGTAAAATCCAACATATGTTTAATTGAAATCTCTCAAAAAGAAAAAAGAAAAAAGTGCAAGAGAAAATAATGAAAGAGAACTAATATTTAAAACTCTGTTCCAGAACAACTCTAAGGCATATACAATTAAAACCGTTTCCCGGACTCGGTGGGTAGGAGGGGTAAGGGCAACATACATAACCTAAACATCTGTACCTCCACAATATGCTGAAAAAAAAAAAAAATAAGAAAAAAAACTGTTAGACTTTAATCATAAAAAAAATGATCAGAGCTTTTTAACTAAAGGAACAAAAGCAAGAGAATTAAACTGGCATAAGATTACTCAAAATAAACACACAAAGCAAAACAGGAAAGGTGCAGCATTTTCGCAAAACTCAAGGAAAAAAAGTATATATCGACCCAATATGTCCTTCAATTATCAAGGCTATAGAGAAGGAGAAGCTTAAGCAAACCAGAACTCAAGGAGTTCTGCACCCATGAGCTCATGCCAGCAGGCTACGTGAGAGTGCTACACATAATATATTTAGTGGAGCATTTAATATTTCTAATTTTAGATCTAATAAAAAAAGGGTGAGAGGATGAAGGATGAAAAATAATATATAAAAGTATATTCTAGCAAAAGTAGAAATAATATAACTGAAAAATGGGAGGAAAGGGGATAAGGAAAGAAAAAAGTGAAATAAGCTTTTTGACTGTTATATAGACAATAGATGGGAGCCAAAGGCTATCATTATCAGCTATAAAACCAGATAGTAAAAGGTTAAATAAGAAAGCAGATTAAGTACATTTTAAAAAGATATAAATACCAGATATGGGTATAGATGTAGATATAGACACATAAATTTATGTATCTGTAAGATCTATCAATTATACTTTTTAGTTTTTTTTTCTTGTGAAATGCTTTTAGGAATTATACCTGTTCTTATTGTCAATAAGCTTGAAATTTATAGGTTTACGAAACATCGCTCACTGTAAAATGTTATTGAAACCATATAATTTAGGGATATTAAAGAAATATCACTTAACTGAAATTGCTCCCTTTGCGTGTTATTTCATATGCATCTTTTATAATATTACATGTTAAATCTCAATAGAGGGCATATTAACTGGAGGTGGGGGTAGCAGGAAGCATGGAAGGGTTTGGGAGTTCCCTCGACAGTCTCAGTCTTTTCCATGTATTGCCTATGTCTTGTGATTGCCTTTATCCTTTAAATTATTCGTAAAATTTGATGCTGTATAATATTTCTGATTCCCATGAGCCTGATTTGACCATCTAACCCTTAGTGTTATCTCAGTTATCTGCAGGGGCTAGGTAGAAACAGGGATAGGGAGGTGACACTTCTCCTGAATATTGCTTTTTGTGTAGTTTTTGGAACCATGATAATTGCATGTATATTCAAACTAAGGCAAATGAAAAACTACAATTCCAGTGAATAACATAATCACATCGAAGGGACAAAAGTAAATTTTGCCATTATATTTTATTTTTGTCTAATATTTTGTTATAAAACTTTCAAACAGAAAAATTGAAAGAATTGTGTAGTCAACACCACTTCTTCATTTGATGCCGATTTAATTTACACATATTCATCTTCCCATCTATTTTACTTTGACACATTTCAAAGAATAGATACTAAATACCCCCAATACTTCAACATGTGTATTATTTACTAAAGTTCAATATTTTTTAGATAAAAATTATTTTTGAGTTTTTTAAGGTAAAATTTTCAAGTAATTTTTGAAAATATTATTTTGATTATATACTCTAAAACTAAAGGTAAAAAGAATTATAAGTAAATATTGATCTAGTTAATCGGTTTATTTTCCTTTAGTGAAATGAATCAGCAATTCAGAAACTACTTCAGTATATTCTGTGTTGAGCAAATAAGTAAATATATCATGAATAATGAGAGCCAGGTTTCTCACTCTTAAAGTAGAGGTTGAGTACCCCTAATTTGAAAATTCAAAATCTGAAATGCTCCAGTATCCAAAACTTTCTGAGCGTTGATTGACACTCAAAGGAAATGCTCATTGGAGCATTTTAGATTTTGAATTTCAGATTAGGGATGCTCAACCAGTAAGTATAATGTAAATATTCCAAAATCCAAAAATATTCAAAATCCAAAACACTCTGGTTCCAAGCATTTTGGACAAGGGATACTTGTAGTTATAGACATGGTAAAGAGGAAGACTGTAATGAACACTGTAGTGTTGGATTGGAATTGGAGGTAGCAATGTAAACCTGTTGTGTTGTTATATATAGGCATAGAAATATAGATACGAGTATGTACACATATGCATGTACAGCTCTTCTAGCCATTGAGAGCCTAAGAAGCAATGACACTTTAATAGTGAAGAGCCATTCCTAGTACTTGGGTTTTAGTCTCTAAATGCCATTCTCTACTAAAATGAACCATTAGAATAGTTGGAACCATTTCTAAACCATTCGTTAGAGAAATGGTTGATTCCAGGGCTGGGGCAGGAAAGTATAAAATAAGCCCGGAACAGCTTGTTAATGAAATAAAATAAGAAAGTGCTCAAATAACGATGGGGGCGTGCCAAAAGGAACCAGCTTAAAGGGCTTCTACTGGCCAAATTTAAGGCAAGTTGAGCAACAAAATAAATGATAGTAACAGATTGCCTCAATTCATTTGTGCTACTATAACAAAATACCTGAGGCTGAATAATTTATAAATAATAGACATTTATTTCTCACAGTTCCAGAGGCCGGGAAGTCCCAATATCAAAATACCAACAGATTTGGTGTCTGGTGAGGGCCTCTTTCTGTTTCAAGATGGTACCGTGTTGCTGCATCCTCCAGAGAGGGGATGAACACTGTGTCCACATGGCAGAAGGTGGAAGGACGAAAGGACTGAACTCCATGTGAAGCCTCTTTTATGAAGGCCTTAATCCCATTCACAAAGGAGGAGCCCTCACGACCTAATTACCTTCTAAAGGTTCCACCTCTTAATACTATTGTATTAGTAATTAAGTTGCAACATGAATTTTGGAGGGGACACAAACATTCAAACCAACACAGATTATAACCCACTGAGTAAAATAGGAATACATGAGCCTTTAGTGTTATTAATATAAATGTTAATAAATAAATAGATGGAGGAGAAGGAAAAGTTCTTCCTTATAGGAGAACACAAGGAATAAATGTAGATGGAATGATTGAAAATCATGATTTTGGAAAATATGTGGTACTAATTGATTCAGGGAAGAATCATCAGTAGATACTGTAATTAGTGGGGTACAGTTTGATGAAAAACTGGATATTTACATAGTCTCAAAATATCTCCCCACAAAATGTTTGTTAATTACAAAGGGAAAAATAGAGAAGCCTTGCAGCCACTAACCAAATGATGAATGTCAACTTAACCAGTAATGGAACAAAACAATATCACATACACAACATTATGTATATGCTATTTGTGTCAAAAAAGAATAATCTCAGTGATGAAGAAACATCAGACAAACCCAAGTGAAGGAACATTCTATAAAATTACTGTCAATAAAATGGAAGACAAACAGACTGAAGAACTATTCCAGATTAAAAGAGACATGACAGCTAAACTGAAATCTGTGACAACAGGGTTTTTTTGGGTTTTTTTGTTTCTGTACAGAATTTTTTTGTGACAAATAGTGAAATGTGAGATAAAAGGATAATAGAAACTTTCTGAGTTTGATCATTGTACTCTGGTTGTATGTCTTTTTTTCTGCGTAAAATAGACATTGAAATATTAAGGACTAAAAGGCCGCAATTGTGGGCAATTTATTCTTAAATGTGTACTCAAGACAATGTGTATGTGTATCTGTAGAGAGAAAGATGTGAGGTAGGGGGAGGAAGAAGATAAAGCAAATTTGGTAAAATGATAACAACTGGAGAATCTGAGGAGAAGGCATATGGGAGCTCTTAGTACTATTCTTACAACTTTTCTGTAAGTCTGAAATTATATCAAAATAAAATCTTATCTAAAAAGGTAAAAAGGTGAATGAATTCAAAGCCAGATGGTAAATAAATGAAACATAAATGGCAAAATGTTGATAATTTTGGAAGTTGAGTTTTAGACACGGGGATTCATTATATTATTTTCTCTACTTAATATATGCTTGCAAACTTCCATAATAGAAAGACTTTTAAAAGAGAATGAATCTTCAGTGATCTTTTCATTGATAATGTAAATTTACTTTCTCTTTAAACACTCTGGGTTATTTATGGCATTTAAGATCTGATCATGTTGGAAGAAACTAAAGAAAATGTAAGTAAATGGCAAGACATCTCATGTTCATTGATTAGAAGACAATATCATTAAGATGATAGTAATACTCATTGGGTGCTGGTCAGATGGTGGGTGGGGGGGGGATAAACCCACAACTAATGGAAGTGGAGCGCACTGTATGGGGGGAAGGGCATGCTTGTAGCCCTGGCTTGGATGAGGCAAGTGCATTACATGTAACCAAAATGTACCCCCATAATATCCTGAATTTAAAAAATCAAAAAATTTTTTTTAAAAGATGATAATACTCCAAAGTGATTTATAGGTATAGCTCAAACTTCTTTGGTGAAATGGACAAGTTGATCCTAAAATTCATATGGAAATTCAAGGGACCCAGAATAGCCAAAACAGTATTGAAAAAAAGAACAAAGTTGAAGTACTCACACTTCTTAATTTCAAAACTTACTACAATGCTATAGTAATCAAGATAATGTGGTTCTGGAATTAGGGATAGAGATCAATGGAATAGAATTGACAGTATAGAAATAAACTTTATATTTATGGCCAATTGACTTGGCACTCAAGAGTGCCAAGGCAATTATATAAGGAAAGAATAATATTTTCAACAAACGATGCTGAGACAACTGCACGTCCACATGAAAAACTACGAAGCCAGACCTCACTTCAAACCATTTACAAAAACTAACTCAGAATTGATCACACCGTATACAAAAACCAACTCAGAATGGATCAAAAACCTAAATGCAAGAATTAAAACTATAAGGCTCTTAGAAAATGCAGTTGTAAATCTTCATGATGTTGTATTAGGCAATGTTTTCTTAAATATGACACAAGTATATGAGCAACAGAAGAAAAATATGTAAGTTGGACTTCATCAGAATTATCTTTTGTGCTTCAAAAAACTAAAAAGACAAACCTCAGAATGAGAAAACATTTTTGCAGATTACATATCTGATAAAGGACTTGTATCTAGAATATAAAAGGATCATTACAACTCAGTAGTAAAAGGACAATTCAGTTTTTAAAAATGGGCAAAGGATCTGAATAACCATTTCTTTAAAGAAGATACGCAAATGGCCAGTAAGCACACGAAAAGATGTTCAACATCATTAGCTATCAGGAAAATGTAAATTAAAACCACAACGAGATACCGCTATATACCCACTAAGATTAATAAAAAAGATAGATAATATGAAATGTTGGTAAGTATGTGGAGAAATTGTAACCCTCATACATTGCTGGTGGGAATGTCAAAAGGGGCAGCTCCTTTGGAAGACATTCTTGCATTTCCTCAGTAAGTTAAACATAGAGTTACCATATGATCCAGCAATTCCACTCTTAGGTGTATACCAACGAGAAATGAAAATGTATGTTCACACAGACATTGTTCACAAATGTTCGCAGTAGCATGGTTTACAATTGCCCCACAGTGGAAACAACCCAAACATCTATCAGCTGATGAATAGGTAAACAAAAGGTGGTATATCCATACAGTGGAATGTTATTCAGCAATAAAAAGAAGTGAAGTACTGATGCAACATGGGTGAACCTTAAAAACATGATGGTAAGTGAAAGAAGCCAGTCATGAAGGACCACATATTGTATGATGCCATTCATATGAAATGTACAGAATAAGCAAACTTATGGAGATAGAAAATAGATTTGTGGTTGTTTAGGGCTGAAGGGAGGGAACGTGTGTGGGGTGGATATGTGTGTGTGTAAGGGGGAGGGTGATGGCGTAGGTGTGTGGGGTTTCATTTTGGGGTAAAGAAAATGTGCTATAATTGATCGTAGGAGTGGATGCACAAGTCTGAATCTAAAAGCCATTCAATATATACTTTAAATATACTGTATGCTCTAAATGAGTGAATTGTATGGTATGTGACTTATATCACAATAAATTTTTTTTTCTAATTTGATCATTTTGTAGGTAGCTAGAATTACTCAAAAGATAAAGTCTTATTAAGAAAAGAAAGCTACATTTGGAAGTAAACTTGATTGACAGAACTAAGACAGTACTGGCTAATTATTGATTATTAGTGTCATACAGATCACTGTTGTTTCATCAGTTTTTATGAACAAAATCATTGTCTTCTGTCACTTATCTCAAAATCTCAGTTAAAAATTGATTCACGGAGTATGAGGAAGTTACATGTAAACTCATAGCATTTGTTTAAGTTTTTTACTTGCCCTACCCAAGTAGGAAAGTTGCATAAAGTTGCATAATCTAATAGTTTTGTTAAGAACTGGGACCATGATGAATAGCTTGAAAATAAAGATTCTTGATATAACAAATACTTTATAGATTTAAGCTTTATATTATTACCAATGGGGAAAATTTGATTTGAACAATAGTTTTCACATTTTAATAAAGGTAACAGTTTTTTTCTCAAATGTTAACAATTAGAAGAAAAAATGTATAAAACAAAGTATTAGAGTCTATGAATATAATACTTAGTCACATTTGTGACTTTAAGGTTGAATAAAATAATGACAGTGGAAGTTCAAATGGCAAAATGCAGTGTCTTAGTGTTAATATATTGAAGTTTTCATTAAATTGGTTCAAATGTAAAATAGCTTTATTTTTCTCTACATGATCCTAAATAACAATTTTAATTATTTTTTCACTCAGTTGTGAAATTATATAGACCTAGCTATAATACAGATGAGTTCTACAGAAATTTCTATCATTAGAGTCTAGAAAGTTTTCATTAATATTACTGATGTTTTAAAGATAACTGCAATCATAATAATGGGCTGAAATGTAAGCTTTTCAAAATAGAACAAAAATTACTAATTACTAATGTTTGAGTGCTTGTTGCCTTTACCTTTCCCAAGGCCATTAAAAGGATTTCACTTGGTTTCTCCCCTGCCCTTGACTACTGAAAAGTGTAGGCCAGAAGCAATTTGGGGATTCTGTAAGACCAGATGCAGAGGAAAGTGAGGTGGTGAAGTAATTTTTCTGGAAATTTTGTGGACAGGGCTTCTGAAGAAACCCGGTTTCTCCACATAGGAGAAGAAAGAAGGATTTAAAAAAATATTGTTCAAGAAATAAAAGCAAAGAATTTAGATTATTTTGAAATTAGTTTTTATTATCATCAGGTTTCTCTGGCCACAACACAACTTGAGATGAGACAACATGGCTTAAAGGTTTAGTAAAGTTGGAAATTGTTAGAAGTTTTTTATCGATGATTGGTGTGGAAGTATAGGAGAAGGGACAACAGTCTAATCTGGAAATGGATGGTATTGCAACAAGGCGACATTCATTGTTGTTACTTTTAATTTTTTTGTCAGTCGAGATTTGCTATTTTATTATGTTAAGGAAAAAGTTTTGTAGCTGATTTATGGCCTACCATTTTTTTATCTTTATGAATAGCAATTTTATTTACTTTTTCTCTTTTGGGGGCATTGAACATTATGTTGGCTTGGGGAAAGGGAATATAGAAAGAAGTGGAGTAAAATTTAATTCTAATATGTCTTTTCTATGTGTGAAACAAACCTGGCAAGTTTATATTTTCTCTTTTTGTCCTGTCATCCACCATATCCTGTTCTATACTGTTAGCCAAATTGTTGGCATTTTCTGTAAGTGGAAATGGAGACATAGTCTTTAAAGTCTAAAGTAACCAGGTGTCAGATCAGTTCTTCAGGATTTTAATATCAACCAACATGGCAGTTGCCTTTTTTCTTTTAGCTAGTTATCTGTTGTTTCAGCACTCAAATTTATCAAGATACCACAAGTAAGAGATTTCTAGAGTAATCCTAGACATAATAACTTGTTAGTGAATGATATGCAATTTTATTTTTATTTTAGTATAACCATTACATGCTGTTTCTGTATATAATGTTTCCAGAATGAAAGAGGAGGGATAATTTTTATAGACTATCACTGCTACCTCATAAACTTTTAAAGAAATGTTTCCTTTATTTGACTGGATCCTTTCATTATCAACATCTATATGAAGTCGTCTGGCTTAAAACACCTGATAATACTTTAGAGCAGAATTGATTGGTTACGTAGGAAAAAAGTGGTCTCTTAGGGCTTTCCAGAGGGAACTTAATCATGTAAGATTAATCTGTCATAGATTAGAAAGATGGAGCTTCAGTATTTTTTTTTTCACTCTGTGAAAGCAGAAATTGGAAAAACAAATTGAAAATGTAGAAATGGGAAAGATTTAGTCATCTCTGCTTTTTATTGGTAATATGACCTTGTAAACATCCTTTACTATCATTAACACTCAAATTAATTCTTGAATAAAATGAAATCTCAGATTTACTAATGAAGTGAGTTTAGAAATAAGTACACAGCTAATGATCTTAAAAACTGGAAAAATTTATTAATTAGAATCTAACTTTCTGGGCATTGTTTTCTTGCAGGGAACAAGTCACAAGACAGTGGCATAGCAGAGATGGAAGAACTTCCTGTACCACATAACATCAAAATAAGCAATATTACATGTGACTCATTCAAGATTTCATGGGAAATGGATTCAAAATCAAAGGACCGAATTACACACTATTTCATTGACCTCAACAAGAAAGAGAACAAGAACTCCAATAAATTTAAACACAAGGTAAAATCTAACAAATGCATTAATATGCATCTTAAAAACTTTCTAAGTATGAGGGCATTTTGAAAGAAAGAACAATGTGCTGTTAATGACTTATATGATGTATTGGACATTGGGAAGAATAAAAATTATATGTGATTTAAAAACCCTATTCCTTTAATAAATTTTTAAGAAAATGAAATGCCATGCTTATTGGTCAGAAGTAAAATCATGACTAATCATATAGACATAAAAACCAATATGTGTTAAAGATTTTATTTAACTCATTAATGAAGAAACTGATGAGGTATTACAATTAGATCAAAGAATAATCCAAAGAAAAGACTCATTTATAGATCTAGTACATTAAAATGAAAGTACAAGTGGAGGCAAAACTGGTTTGAAAGTGGTAGTAGGGGTAGGGGGAAGAGGAGGGTTGTTCTCCGCTAAATAGAATTCATTTGCATATATCTAGACAAAAATAACTGAATTTTTATCAGTTTCTACAAATTATAGAGTTGTAAAATAGCTTCCATAGCAGAAGCAGATAGTGAGAGGAGTGTGCTATAGGCAAGGCATAGTTTTCCATTGAAGCACACAATTGTCCCCCGCCACACACACACACACGTAACAACTGCCAGAAAAGAAATCTGCTGCAGTTTATGAACTTTAAGATATTTGTTAAAACACTTTAGGGCTGAAAATTGCTTTACATAGTCAGCTTTCTTTTGCTTTTCATTTTTTGGTTTAAACTTTTTTTGTCTTTTGCTTTTTTGTTTCGAGAATGAAAATTGTTAACCTCTAGAGGTTTTAGATATATAATATTTCTGTGATATTTAGTCACATACCTATCTACATATATCTTTTCTGATACATATCTCCCTCCAGAAATAGCTATAGAGAAGACAACAGTTTTCTGGTTTAGGTATTCTTTCTTGTGTTTCATTGTTTTCACTGATGATGACAATCTGGTGTATTTTTTTAGATTGACACTAAGTTTTAACTTGGGTAATATTTTGGAAGAACTGTCTTGTCTGGAAATTTTACCTTTTACTAGATGTGCAATTATACATACTAAAGATAAGTATGGATCAGACATACTATAGATAAGTGTGAAAGAGAGAACAAGATTGATCAGTCATTGTTTTTCCCGAGTTCCAATTCTGATTATGCTTTCTGGTGATGGATATTCTCTGTTAACAATTGCCTTCTTCATGCAACTTTGAAATATTTAGTATTAAATGATGAATAATTCAAGATTTGACCTTTCAAGATTTGACCTTCATACTTAGAATACTATGTCCTTGAAAATACAGTGAATATTCAACTAACAGATTTAATTACTTTATTAATCATTGTTTAGAAATACCTAAACTTTTGTATGACACATAGACTCTATACTTGAATAAAAGTAAAGCCAATGTTATCTCATTTGTATGTAAAATAGATTCATTTATTTTAAAAATGTTCCTTTTATTTTATATATAAAATATCTAGTAATGAGCAGCTCTATTAAAATTATTGGGTAGTATAAGTTAAATATATTTTTACTATTAAATCTATTGTATTTTATCTTTTTTTTGTTTTGTTGTTTAGTAGGAGAATGTTGCATTTTGAGAAGCATATAGTGTACAGAGAAGAACACTATACTAAAAATCAAGAAAACTGGAATCCAAGTACATTTATGTTATTAACTAATTGTATGACCTTAAGCATGTCTCTTGATCAGGTTGAGTTGAGCCTTTTTGCATATGGAGAATAAGAAATTTAAATATAATCATTATTATAATGTGTTTCTTTAAACAGGAAAATTCTATTGTCAGCCAGGAATTTAACACGTTCCTCTCCATTGTTTACAATTAAGTAAAGTTATACTGCTAAATTAGCTTCCTTCCTTTCTTCCTCCCACTCTGCCTCCCTTCTTTCCTTAGGATGTTCCAACAAAATTGGTGGCAAAAGCTGTCCCCTTACCTATGACTGTCCGTGGACACTGGTTTTTGAGCCCAAGAACTGAATATACAGTAGCAGTGCAGACTGCCTCAAAACAAGTTGATGGTGATTATGTTGTGTCTGAATGGAGTGAAATTATAGAATTCTGCACAGCAGGTAAGAGGACTAGGTACACGTATAGAAAAACCTTTATTTAATTGTTCCTGGAAAGTTAATGACAGAAAAAAATATTTCTTTTTTGTAATTATAAGGTGGTATGTATTGCATTGGTTATTTCTGCATTGTCAGTAGCTTTGGGTAACAGAATAAACCATTTTGTATTGATTTGAGGGAGCTAAGGTTCTCAGCAAAATATGGGTAATGGCATCAAATCACTTTACTGTATCCATAGTTTGATTTTTTTTTTAGAGTGAAAGCTTTACAAATAAAAATTGATGCCATTTGAAAATATACTCAGCATATTTTTTGAGCTTCATTTTGAGAGGGAGAGATTTTTTGTCTTTATTGTTTTTCTTTTTTTCATTTTTTCATTTTCACAGATATTGAAAGAAAAAAGCAAGGAACTTCCTTCTTTAATTTTGGGGCAATGGAGGCAGATCTCAATCACTGTCTCTGGCAGAAATGTTACTAGATTTTTCACCTGAATGCTGGAAGACCTTAAGAAAAACTCTTTAAACTAGTAGTGTGTGTGTGTGTATGTTTGTGTGTGTGTCTCTGCTTCATTAAAAGTACCTCAAAGTCATTTGGCATTGGGAGATCTGATGTGGAAATCCTGTCCCCTTTGATCTTGAACTATGTCTTAATATTCCATTAGATTGGAAGTGTTACCATTTGTCTCATTCATTTATCTATTGTCTACCCATTCATTCAAGAAACGGACATTTATTGAGAGCACTTAGGTGTTGAAGGGATACAAAGATGTCTTTACCTGAGTACTTCTATCATCCTCTCCTTTTGTCTCTTAGTATGGGACTTTGTTTACTCTTTTTTTGCCTAGATGACTGTTTCCGATAAAAAAATTGTATGGAGAAGCTGAATTTAAGAGGAACTTAAGCTGTTTAAAGCTGTTATTTGTGTTTATCAGACTAATTTGGAGACTATTTCACCTAAGCTTTATCAACAACTTTGACTCTAAATTCCGATAAAGCCATTTTGTATAAGTTGCATTCTAATATGAACATGTAATTCACTGAATATTTGTTGAGAGCCCATACTATGAGCTAGTCACTGTGCAAGGTACTGAAAATAAAATAAAATAGAGTGCCAAAGGCTAATCTAATTCTATTCTAGTCCATGACAGAGATAAAACCCTGTGTTTACCCCGAGCTTAAAACGTTTATATTATACTTGCCATAAGTCATTATCATCTGTCATCTCTCCCCTTAGACTTTCAGTTCTTTAAAGGGAAGAATATCTTTTTATCTTTTAATCTGATTGTCTAATTTTGCATGGTGCTTTGTATATCATATGCTCTAATTTAAATAAATGTATGTTGAGCCAATGAAGCAGTGAACAAAAAAACTGTGCTACCATGAGCAGTTTAACTAGGTTGCTTCTGTTTGGAAAGTCTTATTAATGTTTATGGAACAAAAATTTTCCTTAGTTTCTGCTTCAGGAGTTAGACAACAATTCTCAAACAACTTTCAAAACAAAAAGTTGGTGAAAAAAATCAGATTAGCTTGACAGATTTTCAAAAGTCTTGTGTACTCATTATTACTTCTACTATCCAACTTTGCTATTGATTGCAGATTATAAGCTTCTTTTATTCATTTTTATCAAATGGCTGAAGAAAAGCTAGTATGGTGCTAATGGACATAACTTGGGTTATGAAAAGTTATTTAATGTATTTTTGTTTTTTGTTTCAATAACTCTAATTTCAAAGAGTGTAAAAATGCAAGGATATTCTAAGAAACAACCATAAATCACGACAGAAATATTTTTGTAGAAAGAAAAATGTGTCACACAAAGACAATGAATATTTTCTTTTTTAAATGCAATTTCCTGTTCACTAAATTGAATTCCCTAAAGGTGAATTTTGATAATCTCTAATTTATTAATTATGTAGTTGATACTTTTGGTGCTATATTTTTAATAACAGTCTTTTTTGTGTGTTTTCAGACTACTCAAAAGTTCATCTAACACAACTGTTGGAGAAGGCTGAAGTGATTGCAGGACGTATGCTTAAATTTTCTGTTTTTTATCGTAACCAGCACAAAGAATATTTTGACTATGTTCGGTAAGAATCAAAAAATATATAATGATTTTTTTTTTCTTTTTTACTAAACATGGTTTCAAATTCTAGATTCAGGTTTCCCTTGACTCTAGTTCTGTCAAATAGCAATTCTAGTTTTCTTTTCAAAATAGTTAATTATACTGATTTTTATTTTCCAGAAAAATTAAGTAGAAAAGGTTACATCATGGGATTTTTCCCACTTCACTTAGATTCCTTTCCATAATCATTTGTAATGCCAATTCCTATCTATTTCACTGGAAGATCTTAAACCTGTGGTGTTTAGATTGATGAGCATTTCATGTACACACTCCTCCTCTAATTCTCAATAACTCGATGCCCTCTGCATCATACTGACTACTAAATTTGCTCCTCTTTTTGTGAGTCCCTACAAAACATTAAAAATGAGAGAATAAAATGGTGACTTTTTCATGAACTATTGTGGTGAATCATGTGGGATTTGTAGGCTTCTAAGTGGAAATCCTTTAGCCATTATGCATAAGGACATTCGCCTTTATTTACATTTGAATTCTAGTGATTTGACTACTATTTCTGAGATAACCTATTTTTATCTCTAGAAGCAGTTCCCAAGACATTGAAAGAACTCTATCCCACAGGTAGTTGTAATATTTGTAGCACTTTTGTATTTGTAGAAGAAAATTTCAAGAGGATAAATAGGCAGATGTGTGTTTTAAAGTAATACTCAGGCTTTTGAAATGACAAATGCTGTATAGGTTCTAAAACTTGTACACAGTAATGCCTGTAATTTGTCACTTTAAAAGCCTTTGTCTCACTTTAGATTCTAAAGGATTCTTAAGTTTACAGGACTGTATAGAAAAATATTTAGGAAGCTTTATTATTCTTTTGTTTTTGTCATACTTCTCTAATTTCTCTTAAATCAAGATCATGGTTCCAAATTTAAATCAGCTCCAAGCTGTGGAAGATACAAAGGGAATCATAGAGAAAGAAGTATATTTAGGGATATGTGTTCTTCATATTAACTACTTTGCAATATTATATACTTTTATATATTTTGGTGGTAAAAAACATTGTTGCCTTTTGTTTGAATATTTTATAAATACAGAGTTTAGTCCATCATTCTCTTAACTGGTATTTACTCTAGAGTCTATATAATTCTTGGCGGATGCCATTCACCTAATTTAGAAAGTACAAACTGATAGATACAACGTAAATTATTGTACTTGTCAATTTGTGATTGGAAATGACCATATATACTCAACAATGAAGGTGTTTCTTTATACAGATGCTCCTCGACTTACGATGGGGTTACGTCCCAATAAACCCATCGTAAATTGAAAATATCATCAGTCGAAAACATGTTTAACACACCTAACCTACCAAACATCATAGCTTAGCCTAGCCTGCCTTAAATGTTATCAGAACACTTCCATTAGCCTACAGTTAGGCAAAATCATCTAAACACAAAGGCTATTTTATGCTAAAGTGTTGAAAAGACCAAAATTTGAAGTATGGTTTTTACTAAATGCATAAGGCTTTCACACCATCGTAAAGTCAAAGTCAAAACATTGTAAGTGGGGCGATTGTAAGTTGGGAATTATTTGTATTTATTAAGCATAAAATTTGAAAACAAAAAAAAATCTCCACTGTTGCTGTCGTGTTTATTAGTAAGAACTACATCAACAGAATAATTACATCTTTAGTGCTAGTATTAGATTTCCGGAGGTATTACCAATGTCTATTTTAGGTGGCCACTGGAGGTCAGTATTTCTCTATGATTTTCTCTGTCCTTTTGATGGGAACTGGCCTTTGTTTTCAGGTCCTTCAATAATCTAAAATTTGCTTCATCTGTTTTCAAAAATGCTTGCAAGGAGAAAAAAGACAAAGACAAAGCACACAGAAAATGGGTAAAATTATTGTATATATTGTATGACTTGAGTCCAAGCTTCTATATGAAAGACGTATTTACTAATAAGGAACTTTCTTTGTTGAATTTTCCATAATGATAGTTGTGAAATCCATGTAAATTATATCTTGATACAGTACATATAAATAAATATGCTTGCCAAGGCATGGGTACAATTTTCAACATTGCTTTTTTTAAAAGGGTTATTAAAAAATAGACAACCATATGCTTTGTTTATATAAAAAAATAGTAGACATTAACTTCAGTAGATCTTTGTTTTCTTTTTATGTAATAAACTCTAGTCAGGACATATTGCCTTGGTTAGAATCCATTTAAAATGTCATCTTGTTATCCAGAATTCTTGAATGGAAAGGAACTTTTCAATTATCTGACAAACTTTCCAAATCATTATAAATTATGAAAACTAGATAAATTTTGAGTCAGTCCACAAGGAATTAAGTCATTGTGATCTCTTCCTCTAGAAATGAATTCCTGAATGAACGTTGCTTTCCCATACCCCAGATGAAAGTACCACTTTCTCTCTTACCCTTTGTTCATATTCACTGGGAGGTCAATTGTCCTTAAAACTCCTTTTATATCTGAAAGTCTTCTCTTTAGGAATCCACTGAGATTGGTAGATTCGTGTACTTTCGATATCAGATTGTATATCCTCAAAGTTGAAGTTCTGTCACTTATAGTAGGACACATTTCCTAGTCTAAACTCCTGTTTATATGTTTATTGCTGTTATTATTTCATATAATTGAAATAATCTATAACTCATAGATCCTCATAGGACACAGATCATATACGTATTTGGGTTTTGTTAATGAGAATGTAACTAGGATAAGCATTTTTAACCAGGGACAACATGAAGTAGACACTCTTCTCCCTATTTCTCCCACTGAGTACAAGTAAAAACCCTGGAAGATATATAAAAAAGAAATATAAAAAACTCTGAAAGATGGAAAGAAGGTGGTAGACCAGTTAGGAACCTCAGAACTCAAGGAATGGCACAGTGATGAGTTCCCTGGGTTTTCTTTTTATCTCTTAAAATGCTGGACTAAGTGCTAGAGAAGCTGGCTACCCAGAAATGCAAATGGGCACTGACAAAAACAAAACCAAAAAGACCAGAAAGTCTGCTCTTTCTACCCTATGGATCAGGAAAGGGACCGTCTTGCATACAGAAAACTTTTAGACAATAACCACCCTATACCAGCCACATACCATGGAAAAAACACTGCAGTCCCACATCTATCAGCCAAGACCAAGTGGAGAACCTAGACTTCTATCCTCTCACAGCTATAAGGAGGCATCTTTCTCCTCCATCCATCCCTTACTAGGGTGGCCTCAGAGAAGGCTGAATGAGGAGCCTAGACTTTCTATCACTGCCCAGAGGCAATGAGGCTTGCCCTCACAGTGTCAGTGAAGGGCACATCAGGAGGAGTAGGGAGATACTCCCTGTCACAGCTAGAGTGTGTTAGCAGAAGCCTAGTGGGAGCCTAAACTCTCACCTCATCTCAGTAGTAACTGACCCCCAACCCCATGTCATTGGAGACTGAGTGGGGAACTTGGATATTTTTCCCCATCTGGCAGCAATGAAGTACCACTCCCTATACTTCCTCCACTGATACATAGAAGAGGCCTGCTAAAATACTAGATTTAAATAAGATCCAGAGTCTAATAACATAATACTCAAAATGTCCAGAATACAACTGAAATTCGCTCACCATACCAATAACAAGAAAAATCTTAACCTGCATGAGAAAAGATGGTGAAAGACACCGACACCAAAATTACACAGATCTTGGAATTATCTGACAAAGATATTGAAGCAACCACCATAAAATGTTTCAACAAGCAATGACAAACACACTTGAAACAAATCAAAATAGAAGCAGAAAAATAATAGAACATAAAAAGAAGTAGAGTTTTAGAACTGAAAAACAACAGTAAGTGGGGTTAAAAAAAAGAACTCAATGATGTACTCAGCAGACGATTCAAGAGAGCAAAGGGAAAAAAAGTAAACTTGAAGAAAGAATAGAAATTACCAAAATTAAACTACAGAGATAAAACTGACCAAAAAATCTAGCAGGGCCTCATGGATATGTGGGACTATAACAGATCTATTATAATATTCATGTCATCAAAGCCAAGAACGAAAGAAGAAAGAGGATGGGGCTGAAAGAGCATTCATAGAAATAATAGTTGAAATGTTCCTGAATTTGGCAAACAACATAAACATATAGATTCAAGATGAGAAAAATCCAAAACAGGAAAACCCAAAGAAATCCATGCCAAGACACACCATAAACTCCTGAAAACTGAAGACAAAAAAAATCTTAAAGGTGGTGAGAAAGAAAAGATGCCTTATGTATAGGGGGAAAACAATTTGAATGACATCATCATCAGAAAGAAACCACTGAGGCCAAAAGAAAGTGGTACAATATTTTCAGGTGCTGAAAGAGAACTGACAACCCAGAGGCCTATATCCAGTGAAAATATCCTTCAAGAATAAAGGGGAATCAAGACATGCCTAGATGAAGGAAAACTATTAATAAGGGAATTTGTCACCAGCATACCTATGCTAAAAGAATAGCTAAAGGAAGTTTCTGAAACAGGAAGGAATAAAAGAAGGGATCTTGAAATGTCAGAAGGAAAAAGAACAACAGTAAGAGTAAAAATATAGGGTCCAATCCACAATATCACCCTGCATTTATTTGTCATGCCTCCCTATTCTCCTATCTGTGACAATTTCTTGGTCTTTCCTTGAATCTGCATTTTTAATAAGCTCCCTAGGTGGTTTTTAGTTGGTAGAATTTGAGACCCATTATTATTCTAAAGTTAAGGGCAGATCCTGAGCACACCTCACTGACTCACATACTCTTTAAGAACCATATTGACTGGGAGAACTTTCCCTTGCCTGAGTGACTTTTCATCCCAGGTCATGCTGGTCAGGGACCCAGCAAAAAAAAAAAAAAAAAAAGGCACACTTGGAGAGAATTTAAAACTGCTATTCCCAGAGGTATAATCAGGGTTAAGGTAACTAATAAGGGATGCTAAAGCAACCAGGAAGTATCAAGAGTTCAAAGGTTTTATTATTCTTGGAAATGGAAGCAGGAGATCATGAACCTAGAGCAATAGTCAGAGATATGTAGTTATAGAAGAACCCAGCCCTGCCAGAACCACAAGGCTCTGAACCATGGAGGAAATAGAGGAAGACACACCCAAGGCTTTACCTCCTCCTCTTACGTTAGATCTGCTGGTGCTTCCCATTGGTAGAACTGAAATGAAAGGGGCCAAGTGACAAGGAAGAGTTAATGATGGAGTCGCAAGCCACAGTGGAAGGCAAGAAAGGTGGAGAATGGATCTGGGGGTGTGGTAAAGGGAGAATAATCAGCGCTGTTTTAAGTAAAATGTCAGAGAAATAACCTGATTAATATACTGTGCCTGGGTAAAAAATCCAAAACAAAACACTTTTGTGCCAATGTAAGTGGATAGCACTCATTTTTTGACTAAATTCTGGCATACTTTAAAGAAATATTCAATATATTTAACTAGCCAATACTTTCAGTTCAGTTTTCTCTTCAGAAAGCCATTTCTAAAACCCAGTAGGCACATAATGGATGTGATCTCACCTGTAAGATTTCTAATTCCAATTTTATTTTTTTTGGCCAGGAAATTTACATTATTACATTAAAGGTCTCCAAAGTTTATAGCAGATCATCCTTACCTTGAGGTCAAGGCTAAAATTCAGTCATCTATAGGTAATGTCAAAGATGCATTCCCCCTGATCTGACAGTAGTATCATTCAGGCCTTTAACTGTAGACGGTTGACTTTTGGGCTATTAGAATTTATAAATCAATAGATTCACTACTATTGTACTAAGCAGTGACCATTTGTTTTCTCTTGCAGAGAACACCATGGGAATGCTATGCAGCCCTCTGTCAAGGATAACAGTGGTAGCCATGGCTCTCCTATCAGTGGAAAATTAGAAGGCATCTTCTTCAGCTGCAGCACTGAATTCAATACTGGGAAGCCACCCCAGGATTCACCTTATGGAAGATACAGGTTTGAGATTGCAGCAGAAAAACTTTTTAACCCCAATACTAACTTATACTTTGGGGACTTCTACTGTATGTACACTGCTTATCATTATGTGATTCTTGTTATTGCCCCTGTGGGATCACCAGGAGATGAATTTTGTAAGCAGCGCCTTCCTCAACTAAATTCCAAGGATAATAAATTTTTGACCTGTACAGAAGAAGATGGGGTGCTGGTTTACCACCATGCCCAGGATGTAATTTTAGAAGTCATTTACACTGACCCTGTGGATCTTTCTCTGGGCACCGTGGCAGAAATCACTGGTCATCAGCTCATGAGTTTGTCTACTGCAAATGCAAAGAAAGATCCCAGCTGCAAAACCTGTAATATCAGTGTTGGACGTTAATACCCACTTTTCTTATTCTTACTCAGACCCTTTCCTTCCCTTAGGAGCATTGATCCTCTGTTGTCCATTTTCATTACCAGATGTTTTCCACTGAAGCATGCACATGCCGCTATCACCAAAAGCAAACTACCGCTTTTCACATTTCATTCAGAGCCATTTTAGTGTTTCCTATTCCCTACCCTTTCCACTACTTTCAGTGATGAAATATCCTAAGTAAGTTCTCCTTTTGACACTTTATTGCCTAGATGCTGCAATGTTTTTATTTTTCCTTTATGCCAAACATAACAAAACAGTTGTTATATAGAACGCTTTAGCAAAATACAAAATAATGGCTTATAAATGGTGTTTAAATATGCATTCATTTTAATCTACTGAATATTGGGATAACTCCAAACCGCATGAAAGGGTGTAATTGCAGCATGAGTTAAATCTTGAAGCCTAGAATTGTCAGCACTTCCAACTTGTTGTTTGACAGTGTTATTTATGTTATTTATATTAGCTAACAGGAAACAACTACTGTGTTTCAACATAATAAATATAATAGAAAAATACTTTATTTGTATTGTATAAAATATTTACAATCATATAGAATATATAGAGTTACATTTTAATAGCAATTGTATACATGTCACGAAACCATTTCCCTTATCAAAGATGTAATTTGTAAACCTCAAATAGTTGTGTATCTGTCCTGTTACAAGTAGATGACTTCAATTAAACAAATTTATGAAGGACATTACTCTGATTCATAAAAATTATAAAATGTCAGGTAAATACAGAGAAAACAAATAAGCCTCTGAAATATTCTGCTTCTGAAACAGTCAATATTCGTCCCATCCAAACTATATGAAAACGTGAATTTCTTCAACTTCATGCTTAAACATTACAGAAAATAGAAAGACAAACATGGTTGGTACATAAGAGAAAATGTTGACCTTTTTACTTGTTTTTATAAAAACCAAAATAATAAATGTGTTTTAGTACAAAATAATATATACTAAAGTTGATGAGGCAAATAAAATATTCTGGCTTCTTTTCCAAGGTGTCATGGCAAACAATTTTTGAAGAATAACCACAGCTCATGAGAAAGTTTGACTTTACAAAGTATAGACCTTGGAACATTAAGAAAAATGCATATTCCCAATGGAAAAATAGTTATATAATCTTACAGTAAACAAAAAGATTAGCAATAATACTATGGTCACATTAGATTATATACTGCAGACACATCTATCCAAAATACCTATTTTAAAATTTTAATATTTTAATATAAACATCTGTCAATTATAGACAAAGATAATAATTCACAAAGTACATGCTATCAGAATGAACTTTGGTAACCAGAAATGTAAAATTACAAATAACAGATAAAATAATGTATTATTTTTATATAGAAATAAAAAATTAGTGACACATTCTAGGATATTTTAGGGTACTAAAGCCTAGCAGACTTAAAGGACAAGGTAGTAGATGTTTTATCACTTAAGAATCTATTAGAAGTTTCAAATAAGTTACTTTCTTACTAGCTGTATTCCTTCCTATACAACAAGCAGAATTTCTTTTCCTCCTCTCACTTTTTTTAAAATTATGGTCTTTTCCATACATCAACATAAACAATCTTTGGCTACTAAATAAACTTTCCCTAACAAGTGGCCCACCTATGTTATTTAGATTTAATACAACATTAGATGCTTTTGAAATAATTATACTGACGACTGAGTTTTCTCCTTGGCATGAAGGAGGCTGAAGCTTTTTTTCCAATTATATGACTACCTGTTATATTTTTCCCCCATTTAAATCCCTTCTCATTGTATATAATTACACTTGCTATCCTTTCTTAAAAACAGCTAATACTACCACTAAAGTGCTTCCATTTTCGATACGTCAAAACTACTTAGCAAGAATGGCAAAGAAAATAAACTTTACTATCTTGGGTAAAAGTGATCATAAACATTTCCTGAACCTCAGATAGTTTTGGCCACATCTTGCTTGCTGATAAGGACCTCTAATAGTCTCAGTTTGGCTTTTATGTGCTTGTATTCATAATATTCATCTGCCATTGGTATCCTATCTTCCTTTTGTGGACTTCTGCAAAACAGAAAATACAGTCTGTTAGTTCATAATGAAACAAGTCATTAAATATCCTTTTATAATTCATATGTAAGAAAACGTAGGGTAATGGCTTCCATTTCGTTTCTACATCATGTCTTCTTTACCTTCCCCTTCACCTTCATTCACTCCCACTTCTATGTGTTATTAAGTTTCTAAATAATAGTACCCTTTAAGAACTTGAATGTCATAGGTGTTTTGCAAATATGCAGTCCATTGCTTAGACATGTAACAATGAGGCAAGTGAAAAGATCTGAGGAGAAAAAACAAAAGCCAGAACCTTAAAGGCATTCCTTATCCAGTCATTCTGTTATCCACCACAGTCCCACACCTATGCAGAATGTTCGGCCCTTAGAGTTGTTAAAAATATCAACTGGAAAATACTATAGAAACTTGATTACACAAATAATTTATATTTTTATGGCGACAGGAAAAAACATTTAGTTGATGTCTTACAAACTTGAAACATTTCCAAGTTTTTTGTAATTGTAACACCTTTCCCTGCTAATGTATAGTAGAATCACTGTCTCTTGATTGAATTTATAAGTCTAAATTGTAGTGGTTCTCTTCTAGACACTAATTTTACTAAGACTAGACATACAACAATGTATATAGTTTTTTTATATATATGCAGTCTGTATGCTCTTGCTATTTACTTGGAAGAATAATTTGGTAACATCTGGAGTTAAAACTATCTGCCTTCCCACAAAAATTTGTTGTCAGGATATATGTTTTCTAAAGGGAAAACTATCTGCCTTCCCACAAAAATTTGTTGTCAGGATATATGTTTTCTAAAGGGAAATAATTGGTACAGGGTCTCAGAAGGCTCTTGTCTTCTTGGTTAATAAGATAGCCAATTGTTTTTAAAATATTTGCACCCATGACTTTGAAATACAAGGGGTAGAAGACACAGATGTAGTCACCACAATTAAAACTGCATATAAACACAAATAATCTCCATTATTAGAACTGAAACTGGGTAAATAGCAAATATCTGTAGCCCCCTTCTATTTTCCTAGTAGTGATAAAGAGATATTTGTCTCTTACAAGTGAAAAAAAAACCAAGCTAATCTATAAAGGTTCATTAAGAATGTAGTCTACTTGTATTGCACCACTGTTTACTGCCCTGAAATTTCTAGTACAGAACTCAGAACAGCACAGAAATACATAGACAGGGTTCCTCTTAAATGTTACCTAAATTAGATAACATAAATCCTTTACCTCCATTCTATGTTACGGGCCAAACTTATAAATGGGTGTCTGAATACTACCTTAATTTATATAAACAGATCTAAGTGAAGAAATTGTCTAATTATTACAGAGGAACAATAATAATTGAGTATATAACTTTTCCCTAGTCCTGCATATTCCATTTTGGCTAACAAACAAGAGCGCTTTGATGAAAATGAAAGATTTTGCTAAGAATTTTTTGAAGCAGTTTCCTCATTATATAAAACATACTAATGTGCTTAGCACAGTTCCTGGCTCATAATTTGTAATAATAATGCCATATTTACATGGTTATCATGCTTCTTGTGTAGCAAATATGACCAAGAACATTGCCAGTGCTTTAAAACATTATTTTACCTTATGGATGCTTAGGCCTTCCTAATAAAATGTCTTATGAAAACACAATTGAGGTCCATATTTCCTAGCCATTCAACTGTTTGATTTTAGTTGTAATAGATCACTTTTGCATTTAGTTGAAAAATATCACCACAAGAGGGCACACAGCTTCATAGCCAAATATAGGCATATCTGAAGTGGGTTTAGGACTCACAGATGCAATAGAATACTATACATAGAACATAAGTAACTTCTGTATATGTCAAAAGGCATGCCAAGTAACACTGCAGATCCAGTAGGCAGGTCTAGTAACACATTGGGAAGTACGCAAATTCTTTAAGGTACAAATAGGTAGAAATATAAATTTATTCAGGGAACTCAGTTATGAAAAGAATGTACGCACATCTTAAAGTGCCTCATTTCTCATGTGTAATGACTATTTAGATTTAGAATACTTGATAACATCTCCCCAAATATTTCCTTGAATGAAAAATTCCCACGGAATACCTTTAATCTGAAAGAGGCAGAGATCAGGAAATTTCATGCAAGTCATATCTACCCAAAGCATAATACAGCACAGTCCAAACACAAAGTCACTATTCCAAGGAATGTTTCACAAGGAAAGTTGCATGAATGTTTTGTAAAAGAAAAAAGTATCGAAAAAGAAAAATAAGAAACTATGTTTTATATTCTAAATTTAGCAGCCACATAGCATTTCTCACTAGACTAGTTAACATCAGCAGAAAGGTAACTTGGACATGTACCAATCAACTGGAAAAAAAGATTCCAGGTGGAAAAAAAATTGGGTTACATCTATATTTGTTGAATGGAAAAAGTTTCTCACTGAACAGGTCCAGTCCTAATGAATAGGCCTGGTAGACTGAAATGGAAATGCTTCCAAGAAATAAGAGGTGAATAGATGAAGACTGAAAGTTTCAAGATGCCTTTAGAAAATAGCTCCTCTCCATCAGGTCAACCCTAAAGTCTGCTGAACTGAAAGCATTTCAGGGAAGGCAGATACCTAGATGGAGAAACCAGTGTAGCACTGACTCCAGTGCTTATGCTCTAAAATTCAAAGGAAGTTTAGTCTCATCTCTGCTACTTAATAACTTTGTGACTTTGGGAAAGTTGCACCCTTTATTTATTTTCTAAAGACTGATGTCCCGTGTGACAGCTGTAGCTTCCCAAAATATCCCAGGAGTCCAATCATTTCAGCTTATAGAGGTGAAAACTGAGTCTCAGGATAAGCTGAGTGATTTGTCTCTCTTCCAAAAGTAGATCAGTGACCCTTATTTCCTGATTATGTAATTTTGTTGATGATACACCAGAATTTAGAGGAAGCTAGTAGAGCATATGAGACTTGGATTGACACAGAAAAATAGAGGATAAATAGAGGATATAGCTAACCATTTATTTAAGGAGTAGAAAAAATGGCTATGATTTTTTTTACCAAATCCTGAAATAAAATAATTAGGGGCAGACCCTGAACTTTAAAGAAGATATTTAAAGCAGAGGAAGAATTATTATTTAATAGAGTAGGGAATAACTTGTAGAACTAAGAAGCCAAGAACAAAGCAATTTTATGAGCTAAAAAGTCAAATACATTTTTTAAAAGTTCAGATAAATTCAATAGTTATAATGTGATTTATCATGCAAAGTGAGGGATTTTAGAGTTTATCCTTTATTTCTTAAAGGTTGATGTTATATTTGACAGCTATAGCTTCCCATAAAACATCCCTAATAATGACACTATCAGAATGTTACATTGGACAAATCCTGAGTCTAAGCTAGTGTGGAAATTATGTACATTTTGTATAAAGTCACTTTCTACAAAAAAATCGCAGCTCATTTTTGACAGTAGTTCTCTAGGAATATTAACTTTAAAAAATTCTGTCCACACTTACCTTCCTGTTTGCTTAAAAAACTGTTCTTCAAATTCTCTTAAGGCTTTCCGCAGTCTCTTCTTGTCAGCCCTAGTTTCTCGGAGATGGTCAAGAAGTACAGGCCTATATCAATAGGTAAAATATATATTTGCCATTACTGAGCACTAGCATAATTGAGAAAGCATCATGAGCAGACTTATCTGATCATCAATAAAAAGCACGTTGTGATTAAAAAGTGTTCTGACCATAAAAGAGTGTGTCTTTCGAGTAAGTATGGCACACACACGGCCTGATTACAGGGGAGCACATAAGCAGGGAAAATTACCTGATGGAAACAATTTCATAGGAAAGAAAGGACAGACAAGAGGGGAGTGGATTGAGTCTGCTGTAAGAAGTGGTGAGGGTAACGGCAATACGAATGGACAAGGGAGGAACGGACATTTTGAAGGAATACTCATCACTATTTGGTGATAGACTGAACATAAGAGACATAGAAGAGACTTCAAAGAAAATTCTATCCTTAATCTATTCTAGAGTATGGGGAGAAGGGAAAAACCCTTGGGAATGAAACTAAGACCCAGAATAAAGGTATAGTTACATTGCAAATTCTATTCATTCTACTAAGAGAGAAAAATCATATACCTCAGAACAGGAAATTTGGTATTCACAAGCATACCAAACTTGTATATGGTTTCAGAGACTCGATGAACTTCCTGAAACTACATATGGTCATTTTCTTAAAAAAAATTCCATTGATTTCAAAAAAGTCCAACACCTCCCAAAAAGTTAGGAATAACTGCTTTATACCAACTACCAAAAAACAAAAAAAGGATTTTCTGCTTCCAACAGGTCAAACTTACTTAAATTAAGGTACCACCTGATTCTACAAGCACACTAAAATCTCAGTCTCAGCTTATAACTTAGTCCTTGGTCTCACCTCATCTTTATTTTGGGGACATAAACTCACTGCGCTGTATAATACATGTTCAAGAAAATCTCATAATCTGGGCTGTAATATATAAGCTAAAGAAGGCCAAATGATCATGAGGACTGCCAGCTACTGAATAATGAGAATGATAATACTAATGAAAATCCAAATGGCTCTCAACTGAAGGGCCACTAGGAGATAAAGGGTGACTCAATTCCTTAAGGCCAAGAGAATTTCCAGTCTGCAGAAGGTATTTCATCTAAATGGAAGAGACTAAGATAAAGGCCCTGAGAACTGTTGACCCACACAGGATCCTAACCCCTTTGGGTACAGCATTGTCAAAGGCCAGCCCTGCTTCACACACTGCCAAGAGTTAGACTGGTGCCAGAACCCTGTCAAAAGGAGGTGTGATTATAGCAAATTGAACATTAGCATTTATGGCATCTTTAGGACTTTATCGGGAGCTATGGCTCCTCATGGCTTTGTCTTCTAGTTTTTCCAGTTAAGAAGACATGGATTATGCTTTTGCTCTCTGGTGGATAGCCTTTTTCAGAGAGTCTAGCAGCTCTTCTTAATTTTGTATGTACATACAAGGTACGTAAAATCAAAAGGAGTTAAAAGGAGACTCCATGCTTAGGATTCAGACTCACATGGTAGCCTCATGTAAATTGGACATGGAGAAGGCTGGTTGTTTTACTTCTTTCTTTTCATCTGGTAGCAGGGCCCTAACAGGCTCAATCTCAGTAGAGTAGCTGAGGTGATCACCAACGGGAAGGTGAGACGCTGGATCTGGCAAAGAAGGTAGTTGGCTTCCCTGTGGACAGTCTTCATCAGAGTCCTCTTCCTCCTGCTTATTATAGGCAGAGTTAAATAAATAAAATCACAAAATGCTGAGTGCTTCTTGAAGCAAAAACAGGAAGGGGAACCATAAATAGATACCATGAAAACCGGTAGGTGACCCATATGCCTACTCAGAACCAGGATGGAAGCAACCAAGTAGAGCTCTTCCTCAGTTGCACTTAAAAAAATTACAAAGTTAACAAGCAAAGGGACACCATGCTGGCCTCGAACACTCACCAAGTTCATCTGTGTCTTCTAAGCCAGTGAAAGCACAGACATTTAGGATATGGTCCAGTCTGGACTGCACTGCCAAATGGTTCCTCCCTTTCACCCAGATTTTCTGTTCCCCAGCATCATACCAGTGATATGAGTTAGGATGAGATGGACTACAAATACCTTTTGTCATTCAGAAATACCCAAGTCAGGTCCTGGTGTGGGCCACATTCAGATACAGATGATAATCAGAAAATTGGCAAATTTAGGAAAGAGCTCTTTGAAGGCTAAAGCAAAGTGGGGTAACTCTTTAACCTGTTCTGATAATTCTTATCACAACAAAAGGATTTTCTTGAGAGGAAATTTGAGAATCATACTCCATTTTAAATTTTGCTTTCATTATGACAAAATGTCAAAGACTCTGAATCACTATTAGTATCTTTAAAAATATGGAAGTATAAATGTACTCAAGTATACTTAAATTTATATTTGTTAATATTTATTCCTTTTTACATCGGTATTTTGAGCAAGTGACTGTTTTAATATTGATGCAGTAGGATTTGTGATGCTTTTCTAGTTCTGTATTCCCATAAATCATTCTTCATTAAAAGTAGTCTAACTCAATTTCAGTACTCCTATTTTCTATTGAAATAAATCTGCTTGTATCTTACACAGTATGGTCAAATGGTACCGAAAACAAATGTTGTATTATATCAAGGAATATATTGTCAATTTTCTTATTAATAGAGAAAAGTTAACCAACACACACAGACTAGAAAGGCTCTGTTTTCCCTAGCTGTATTACAAATGAGATAATACCAAGCTAAAAGCTGTCATGTCTTCTGCTCACCCAAGGAAATGAAAACAAATCTTGAAACTGATTCTAAACATACAAGTGCTGTATATTGCTATTTTATAATAGTTCTAATTATCAGTCAGTTTGAAGTATAGTTAGGATTAGGGAAGACCAAATTTTCACTTTTGAAATAACTATTGGCCTTGTTAGCAGCATCTACTGCTGTGAAGGCTCCTTTATCACCCCCTAGTGTTATGTAGTGCTAACTAAATGTCAATACAAAGCACCAGTACAGGTTTCTAGTTAATGCAAACATCCTGACTTACAATTGTTGGAATAAGGGAAGGCGTTGACAAGATTTGCTTGATAATTCTGTATCGGTCATAAAGAGGCTTTATGGGGTTCTTGTCTTGCTTAGTTACCTGAAAAACATAAAATTAATTATAATTCCTTCTAAGAAGAAGAATGAAAACATGTCAATATTGTTAGCAGACCAAAAAAAAAAAAAGTCTCAGAGTCTTAAAGTAAAGGATTGTAATATTATAACAGTTATTAGAAAAAGGGAAGTCATTTATAAAATACTGTATGTAGCACATGCCAGTTTTTTCTAGAAAAAAGTTTCTTAAAGGATAGGTCTAAGTTTAGAAAGATGGTTTTTAAATATTTCTGGAGGAGTCTGCAATGCCTAAATGGTAAGAAACCTCTTCTTCAATTACTTCTTCATTCTTAAAAAACTGATTGATTTTTCTTCTGAAACATGTATTTTATCTGGACTTTCATGATTATAGGTATTCACAAACACCAACCTGGTGCAGTTCTTCATGACCACATGCCTGGATTATATACTAGAGCTTGCTGGCTATCTCTGATATAAACTAACTTATTTTGGACAAAACATTTAAATTCTCTGAATCCCTAATTTCCTACCCATACAAGAAGGACGTTAGAGTTACAAAGATCCTTCCAACTAAAAAAATTCTGTAACCTCTTCACTCACCAATATATTCTATACCCCTCTGCTGTATGACCCATCCTCAAGCACTTTTCAACAGGTCATATTGTACATAAAAATTTAAATAGCTTCTCATCTATTTATCTGTCTATGTATCTACCTATCTGTCCAAAGTGACCAAACTCCCCTGCTTGTCTTGATTTTCTCCCAGCTGTGTATCCTGCATTAATTTGCTGCATATTTACTATACACAACCTCCCTTCCACTCTAGTCCTGTGGTTTGCACTTGGCAAGTAGTGGGAAGGGATTGGTAGAAACAGTGCATGACATAATCATCCAGATGTCTTATCAAAGCATACATGCCCAAGCATGCCAGATAGCTCTACCTTCCAGATACCCCAGAGAGAATCTTCAGGGAAAATAAAATGGCCCAAGCATGTGGTGAGCTTCCCAGTTATCCTCATACCACCCTACCTCCATCCCAACTGCAAACCATGCTGGCCCATAATGATCTCCCTTTTCTCTGAACTTCTCTAATTATCTGGACCTTAACTGTTTTCTGTGTTTCAGTCTTTTCTGCTCAAATAAATTAAAAGTTTCCTGAGGATGGAGAGCATATCACATATTTCTTTAAATTCTCACAGTATTCTGTGTATCTACATCTCTACTACCAAGCTATCAACACAAGTTTATATTCGAAAATAATTTTTTATAATCTTCATACAAATTTCATAAACTATGACCAAATGTTTTTCATTTTTATTTATTTTCAGTAGAAAGATCACCTCTCTCTGTAAAAGCCTTTTAAAGTATTGATTAAATAACCTCAAGATCCTTTCATTTTCTAGGCCAATCATACTTTAAACATTTTCCTACTGATAACACATCTTTCCATGAAAAAAAATAAAAACACATATTACTACCAAAATGTATTCTGTGGGATTTTAAGAGGTGACAAAAGAAAAAAAAATCTCAGTCTTAAGTTCAGAAAACATTTAAATAATGTTTTTTATTCAGTATCTTACCAGGACTTACATTCCATAGAAAGCACTTCGGAAAATGTTGTACTTAACTATTATTGGTGTCTCTCTATAGCAATTTGATTTTTGTGATTTTATTTATTTTTAGCATATGCCCTAGATTCTATAAAAGCTAAATTTAATCCTAAAAGAGAAAAAAGAGTGACCAAAAAGCAAGTTAGAATGATGAATGCCATTATATTAAAATATCTTCCTCAGATGCTAGATGAAAATTAGGGTACCTGTACAATGTATGCACTCCTTTCACTCTAATGATTCCAAGATTTTACTCTTAGGATCATTACTAAAGCAATCCCCAAAGAGAGACGTGAGGGTTCAAGACACTCATGTGTAGTAAGTACAAGACAATGTGAAAACTTTAAGTCCATAGGTGCTTATCATCCTTAAATAAACTTGGACAGGAAGGCAGATTGGAGGCCTATAGGAGACCTGCAAAGTAATTTTCATGATGGAAACTGAGTCAAGAGGTAAGCTCTGCAGGAAACCCCAATCTAATGGGCAGAAATACATTTGACTTTGCTATGCTTCAACCCTTTTCTGCTAAGAATCAGAGAATTTTATCCTCTGAATTCAATGGCTGTTTCTGAAATACATCCTCCCTTCTCCCTAAATTCTACATGTTGCTGGCTGTCTATAGTGCACATGTTATATCTAACTTTTGGTTTTTGTTATGTCAGTGAAGGAAACAAGGACCATGTTGAGTAACCTAAAACAGTGAAAGAAAGTTATGCAGAGTATGAATAGGTTTTCATACTGTAAAGATAAATATAAGGAGATAACCCCCCAAAGATAATTATCCTTACTTCCTGATCCTTCATTATTATAGTATCAGAAGGAATAAAACTAAGAGGAGTTTGAGCAAGAGAGATCTGTGCATAGCACACAATCTGATATGAATTGTTGACAGCTTAACAATTTTGCCATACAAAAAACTCCTAGCCACCTATCTAGTAGGTAATCTGAATCATCAGGTCTGGAAACAAGCTGGCTTTCCAAGAGACACACTGGTACAGAGAGTGGCCAGCCCAGATGTGTGTTTTTTTTCTGGGCCCTGGTCAGAAAGTTGTTTGGGGAAAAGCTGCCATAGCTGCAGCACTTTTACCACCTGTTCTTTCTTCCCTTGGGACTGGCGCCATGTATTATTTCACAGTAAACCACAGAAATTTATAAATAAAATCATTCTCTTTAGTCATCCCCTTAAATGAACTCTCTTGTGGAGAGAAGTAAAACTGACATTCTCTTCTCTGTACAGCGAGCAATAGGAAACTATTACTCTTTAGCTTTAAGGATTCAAGTCCTGCCATGATTTCCATATGTCTAAGTATCCCTACCCCTTTATTGAGGGAGACACTGTATGTGAAATAGGTCTGACTGTTTGAACTAACCAGTCAGTCAAACAACATGGAATATCAGTAATGGACATTATCATACGAAGCAACTGCTAAAGAGAACGGTTTGGTTAATTTAGACTTCTAAGCAGGGAATTGCAGATTAATATTCACCTTGAAACTAGAGGACATGGGTTCAGATAACCAGCTTCAACACTTAACAAGCTATTTTTAACATGGAAAATTATATAATCTTTGAACATTAGTTTCCTAATATACAAAATAAGGATCACTTTTAATAATTTATTCATACATAGATGTCCCTGGGTTAATAGCAGGCATACTGAATGATTTTTGAGCTACTAATCTAGTTGACTCAAGGTTAATATCAGTGTTGTCCATTACTAAAAAGGAGTATCATGGTGCTATTAATAAATATAAAAAATAAAAAAGAATGAGAAGCTGTCTTGATATAAAAAGCTATCCAGAATATATAAAGTGAAAAAAAGATATATAATTGTGTAGACTGCTACCTTTTGTTTAAAAGAGGCGAATTAAGAATGTATATTGATAATTTCTTCTATATGCTTTATATAGAAATTCCAAAAGGACACATAAGACATTAATAACAATAGTTATCTGCTTGGGGTGGGAGAACTCAGAGCTAGAGATGGCAGTTGGAGTGGGAAGGAATGTTTTTACTGTATAATTTTTATATATTTCCTTGTTTTTCTTTCTTGCAAAAAGAAAATGTATAAATGGTTATATAGTGAAAAACTATTACCTATTCAACAAATTAATTTTTTAAAAAAGAAGGGTAAATAGTCAGGCAAAGAGTTTGGTAGGATCTTTCTTTCCATGCCCTTTACCTCTAAGTCTTCCCTCTTTCCAACCAACAATGACCCACTAATCAGTTATTAAATTATTTGATTTTTTAAAACTAAAATGAATTATTATGCTTTTTAAAAACCTTTACCTCCTCAAAGATGCTACAGTTGATGAGAGGCCTGAAGAAGTAACTGCCATTACTCCTCCCCTTGGTAATTTGGGCTGTGCATCTGACCCTACCTGCAGTTCTCAGAAAGGGCAATATGGGGATATGTGCCAGCACCACTTCAGGATTTTTAAAAGGAAAAGGACATAAATAGTCACTACAGTCAGACTCAGGAGATGATTCATTCATTTCCAGTGCATAATGATGCCCTGTGACCCAGAAGTGATTATCTCTAAAAATCATCTGTAGTTAAAAAAAAAAAAAAAAGGAAGAAAATTACTCATTAGCAGTATCAGCACCGACAGGGCAATACTGTAGGATTTATTAGCTTTAGTATGGGCTGTGACTGAACACCAAATGCAGGAATTTCAGAAAGAGTTATAATAAAAGTCTCTCTGGAAAAGAAATCGTTCTTTATCTTGGAAGTTTTCATATTTAATGCATTTTCAGCAATAAGGCAAGGATCCCAGATGAAAGTCATCTGCCAATTTGAGTTTAAAGAAATGGGACCTAATGAGATGATCTGAAATGCTACTGAGCTTATTGAGGAGGCAGGAATAATATTAGCTGCTTTGGAAATATACAGTCCTCCCTTTGGTTCTGCTGTGGATCTCTGGACTCGCCGTTAGGAACTACCTTATGGCTGACTAGCCACTACATGCTTTACTATGTTAAGCTCTCCCAGGAATGGTACTGCAGCTTTATATGTTGAAGTTTACATGTTCCACTACAGATGCTGTCTGTTTAAGGGGCCTCACTTTGGCCTACTGCAAACCTAAACAGTAGGTATATTTGAAGGGACATCTGATACTTAACTATTCAACAGATACTTCCTTTAAAATAATAGAAATAATTGCCATATTCATACAGGATGACTTCTAAAGTACCCAGAGATTTTTCTCTGATCTTCAGGCTCTCATTTGCATGTACCAATTTGACTTAGATACCTCAGTAGGATGACTAACCATCCCAGTTTGCCCAGGACTGAGGCATTTCCCCAGGACATGGGATTTTCAGTGCTAAAACCAGGAAAGTCTTGGGCAAATTGGGATGGTTGGTCACCCTATTCCTCAAAGATCTTAAATGTAACGTGTCCCAAACAGACCTTTTAAGTTTTCATCCCTACCTGACAATCTGCGCCTTCTCTGGTTTTGCCTACGTCAGTAAATGGATCCATCACCATCCTGGATTCTTCCTTTCCTTCACTTTCTCCCATCTAATGCTTCAACATGTCCTTTTGATTCAACCTCCAGAATACACTTTGAATATGTTCACTTCTTTCCATCTCCAAGGCCATCATGCTAATCCAAGCCACCCATTTCATTTCTCCTTTTCCACTTTCACTTTTTTTCCCTTGTGATTTATTCTCCACATTGAGCAATCAAGATAGATATTTTAAATATGAATCATGTCATGGCACTTTTCTGCTTACAACCATTTAACAACTTCCTGATACTTTCCACAGCCTATAAGGTCCTGTGTGATGAGTCCCACTCCATCTTTCTGACTTTGTCTCATGCCATCCTGTGCTCTAGGCCTCAAACCTGAGAATTCCAAGTGCACAACTTGCTCTTCCTTCCTTCAAGGCCTTAATACCTGCAATTCTATCTGTCTAAAATGCTCTTTGCTGTTCTCTTGGCCCACTAATTCTTCTTTAATATCACCTTCTTGGCCTTCCTAATCACTTAATCTTAAGTAGAGACTATATCCATTATTTTCTGTCATTTCACCTGTTTAATTACTTGCACAGTACTTATCAAAATCTTTAATGATTTCATTTCTTGAGTTGTTCATTGCTTGTTGTATTCCGACTCCCAGGAGAACATGAGCCCCATGAGGGGCAGTGACTCCCGTGACTTCTCTATCTTGTTTATTTTTTATACTCATCTATTCTATTTCATAGTAGGCATTCAAAGCTTTTTGCAAATGAATGATTGTCCACCAGTCACCAGGCATCTCCCTTATTGTCACAATAATTATATAAGTAGGTAATTACAGATAAGGAAGTTGAATCTCAGAGTTTTAGTTCACTTGCCATGTATACATGGTTAGAAAGTGGCTGGTTCAAATACTGAGTCCTATTCTAAGTCTTCTATACCAATCCCAACTCTCCCTTCACTACGCTGGTTAAATGAACAGAACACAGAATTAGGACTTAGATATTGACCAAGATGCTTTCATAGATATGGTTAAAGTAACTGTAAAATACAGGAAAGAACCTCAGAAGCATTGAAGGATGGAAAAACACGTACCTGACAACATGACTGTGTATATACATACAAGTTGTTTACTGGCTATCATGAAAGTCTAGAATCTTTAGTGGGGATGGGGATAGGTTAACCAAGTAGATGAAAACCTTCTATTCCTTCCTCACAACATATGGTTATTTTTCTTTAAGTCTAAAGGTATTTCATATAAAGATAGAGGTGGCCCCAGGCCCATTTCTACCTGTGGATCACAAGTCCTAATGTAAAAGACTAATGCAGGGGCATATGGTGGTGAACCTTTTGAGATGTGGCTTATGTTGCCATCTTATTATTAAGACCAGGTAATGTACAATAGAACAGGTAAAGGCAGAATTCTCCTCAAGAAGACAAAAGTTAAATGTGCTAGTTGGTTTATTCATGTCCATTTGTCCATTCGCCCAGCATTTATTCAATGCCTATTATGTACAGGTTGAGGGATCATGAGCAATAAACAGTCCTTCCATGCAAGAAGTGTAAGGTGTAGTAAGAGAGAAAGAAAATGGTACATGAAATAGTTAAAGTTATGATAGGGTAGCTACAACTCTTAATCAAGAACTGAAAGTCTACCAGACCAGTCTTTGAATTGAGACAGGAAGGACCAGAGGGAAGTTTCCCTGGCATAAGTGAAATGGAAGCACAGATACACAGGACAAGTGGGGAATTAAGCAGGTTAAATGCTAATCATTCTTTTCTTCTTTATAAAATATAATAAATCTTTTCTTTGGGCTCCAGGCTCATATACCTAAATGCCTAATCAACAACTCTATCTGGATGTCTCATAGATAGGTTGGAACTCAAGACTTCAGCTTTAGACGTCTTAGTTTTGAACTAACACTCCTAAGAAACTCTACCTTATTCTTGTGTAAGATACCAAACCATTTTCCTTTCCATTTATACCTCATCCCTGCTTATTATTTGTTAATAAAACATGATAAGGGGTTGTAACTGGAGCTCTTCCCTTTCAGATATTATGCTTATTCCCTAGTCTTAGGGTTTGCTTGTGAATTTAAGGGAGGAAGTTGGGGGAGAAAGGGATATGATATATACCAGTGTCTTTGCCATTTACTTCCCTTCCACTCTCAACACGATAACCTCCAGAATGGTGTCACATCCTCGAATCATGTGGCAATACACATAGGTTATGGCCAGTAACCCACGAGAAACTCATCTGACTGAATTTCCATGCCAATCTCTTAAAGATGTTTATGTAGTGGCAAAGTGCTCTGACAAATTGGTCAAAACTATGATCTCCCTGGCACTGTGTGGAGTGTTGGGGCCCTCCATAACACAAGATACGAGGAGGTACCTTAGAATCCTCCTGGGGGGGAAGCTGCTCTCTCTTCTCCTTTAGGCATGTCAAGGCAGCATCTGGAGTCTCCTCTCCAGAGGAGCTTGGCTCAGGGCCTGCAGCTTCCGGCTTCCTGTTTTCTCTGGGGACTGTGGGTTGTTCACAGGACAGGTTTCTAGGTGTGCCTTTGGGAGCACTCCCTTGTTCTTCTGACATCTTCAGCTTTAGTTCTAAGAGAAATGCCATGAGTTACCATGAGCAAAGAGGACCCACTAGCTCTAAAAAGAGAGCCTTTCAAGAATTCCTTCCCCTGATGTCAAGTTGGTAGAAATGAACAATGCTAATGATGGCTTTCTATGGGGCAAGGGCAGACTTGATATTCAGAGCCAATAGTATAACCAGGGCTTGAGAGGCTAGGATCTCATGGAGGTAGAGGACATGTGTGGGAGTGATTAGTTTAGATTTCAGAGGAGGGGAAGTTTAGAGGAACACCAGTGGTACCTGGCCCCAAAGGTAACAACTTCTATCTACTGTAGCAGCTGACAAAGATTCATTTACTTAGGTTTGGACAGTTGTTTGTTCATGAAGAGCCCTGTGGAAATGCAAGTACTTCTAGAGAGCATTCCACGTGCAGATACCAGGGAAATAGAAGAGGGTATGGGAGAGGGAAGATGGGAGTACCATCCCCAACCTGACAGTTGTCACAATTTTGTCTAATGCCAGCTTCTAAAATCCAGGAATCACCATTACTGAAATATGGCTTCATATAAATGTAGATAATTAAAAATTAAAAAAGCCACCTGGGATTTATTAGGGAATTACTATATTTCAGAATGTGTGAAGGGACTGGTTGCTTGAATGAGGCCATTTATATTGATTCCTTAATTTCATAGCTCATTTTCTTTGATGTTTGTTTTTTTAGTTAGACTCTGGCTTGGTGTTTAAATACTGCATATTTTATAAACTTGCTACATCGTTATCATTTAATACCACTGAATTAATATCCCCTTCTAGTTCTTTTTAATCACCATCCTTCCAGAAATATGGAAAAACTCCCATGTCTCTAAGTATTGAAATTAGAGCATGGAGAGAGGAAGAAAATGATTTTTTACTGGTAAATAACAATAGTCCTTTAACAATGGATTTTAGAGTTAATACTTGCACCACCATCTGCAGAGGGGGACAGAGGAAGAAGAGCCCTGGGCCGGAAGGCAGGAGAACCACGTTTCACACCTGGTTCACCCCCTCCCAGCTAATAACCTTCCCTTCTCTCTGGGCATAAATGTCCCTGAGCCATGCTATGGGGTGTGTGGAGTAAAGGATTTCTCAGGCCTCTTGTGTTTAACATTCAAGAATCCAATAACCCAGGAGGTCAGTGCTCCACATGTTGAAATGTTCCTGGCATTGAAGTGAATCATTCCACTTGGGAGTTGGAGGTCCTCAGTGTCTTTGTAAGGAGGTTTATTAAATGGAGCCAAACAATGATGGACATCCAGGACCATTCATTTCAAATGTGCCTCCAATCTAAGCGGGGAAACAAAGCTCTAGAGGGCACAGGCGGACATGAATAAAAAATGCTCTGAAGCACATTATCACTACTTTAACTGCTTCCTGAGAAAAGAGACCTTTGGCTGGCATTTACCTTTGAGCTGTTTACGACCTTTAGCCAAATCATTCATCCATTTCAGGACTTCAGGATTAGAAGTCTTGTCACCATGTGAAGGCTACCGAGGGAGGGAAAAATGGGGATAGGAGGGAGAGGGAGGGAGAGAAAGAAAGAAAAGGAAAAATAAAATTTTTAAACAGCTGAGCCGCACAAAGACAGTTCAGGAACATATAAAGCTGGGAGAGAAATTCAGGCGTGAAATCTCCAACTGATGGAGTTGCTTCTGGAAAACACAGAAAACATTCTTGACCTCCTCTATTCTTTCATCCTTGCCATGGGCATTGCTTCTAAACACGCCTGGTCACCCGGCATTTTTTACACAGTCCTAAGCATGCCAGTGCCCCTGTAGTCTATCCCTCACGTGCCTTGCAGGCCCCTCACAGCCCATACCCCGGTCCCAGGCCATTCTCCGTAGCAATGCAGATGACTGCACTGCTTACTACCTTGCTTGTGGCTCACACGCATGGCTTATGACTGCAACCTGTGCTGAAGAATGCTGACAAAGTGGGAGATTTAGCTCCTGTCGTTCATATCCCCCAAGATGAAGAAAGAGGACCCCAGAATCTTTAAAACCTGACAGTAGTCCTGAGAAGTCAGTCTGTCGGGGGGATAACCCAGATTTCTAATCCTCTCACTATGTGTAGACTCAATATCCTACTGGGGCAGGCATTAAAATGAAACTTAATAGGCCATATGTGTGTGACCTTGGGCAAATTATTTAGCCTCTCTGTGCCTCAGTCTCATGTATCAGGTTAGGACTATGACAGCATCTTCCTCATAGGGTTGCTGTGAGGGATTAATTAATTAATAACTGCAAAGCACTGAAAACAGTTACAGGCACATGCTAAACACTACAGAAGTGTTAGCTAGAACTATAGATATTATTGTTATTACTATTACTGGCAGTAGTGGTAGTAATAGTAGTGTTCACTATCAGACCTTCAAAGGGATACTGAATATGTCTTCACTGACATACATGTGGGGTATGCATGTCCTACAAGTAGCTAATGACACCTTAGATGTGGCCGTAAGAATATATTTTTTTTATTTTAAAAGGATTTGACTCATCAATACAAGTCATTCACCTTGATTTCTTCTCAGAGCACAAAAGTGGACTTTCTATAGAAAAGAGAAACTAAGAGAAAAGGGTAGCCAATCATACTGACCCTCCACCCCCACATATTAGTAAGAAACATTCTTAAGGCTACCATGGTAACTTAAATGTAGGCTCAAGAAAATTAATGGCTACTTTGAGTTAAGGTTATACAAGGAATTATATAGTAAGGCTCAAGAAGACATGATCATAAACATAACTAGCCTGAATTGTGTGCACTGTTAGTGACCAAATCTAGGGGCTCTGTCATGTTTAAGGGTCCACTAAATCCATGTGACCTCACTAGATTGTTGGTGAGAGGGAGGCATAGGAAGATGGAAGACTTTTCAAGTTCAAAGGAAAAAACTACTTGTGTGACAAGATCATCATATGTACATGGGATTAGATACATTCATTGTGAAATACAAGGCATGGTTCTGACAGTTATAAAGTGATATAAAAGCTATAGGTTTTAAAATCAAGATAGAAATGAAGATTAAAGGAAAATAACTACGATTCTTTTTTAGGAGAGCTTGGATAGGAGACTACGGTTTCCATGAGGGAATCCCTGGTTTCAGGACCATGGACAGTGACACGTGGGTGCCAACCCCCACCTCCAAAACAGCTTAGCTTGGTCCTATCTATGGTCTGCTAGACCAGGGCACTGTATTGTTTCCCTGATATATAGTCTAGTGCTTTGGCTTTGGGTGACCATCTGGCTATCAGGACAGTCAATGTTTTACATTTGGTTTCTTAAAATCCTTAGAGAATTCTCCAATCTGAGAACACATCCTGTTGAACAGTGCTGCACTGGATCTGCTCCCACTGGACCAGGTTTGTGATCTGCTAAAGACGGTTCATAAGATACATCAGAAAGATTTCTGTATGGATAATAAAAAGACCAGAGTTGTTTTTTTGGCTAGGTCAGTTTTTTTTTTTTTTTCTGTGTGATTCTGGGGGATTCACTTCCCCTTCTCAGGGCCTTAGTTTCTTCAGTGGTCAGATAAGAAGAAAGACTTGGCTGATCCCTTCCAATTCTAATATTCTCTGATTCCACAAGTAGATATCTAGCTGAAGCAACCTTCTCTAAGCCCATGAGGCCAATAATCAAATGCAAAATCAGATGTAGAGAATAAGCAGTTTGAGATAGGGATACAAAATGGTTACATTTCAATGGAGATGGAAAGATGTACGTTATGCATGGGTATCAGCATAGCACAGAGGCCCAAGGGGCTCGGATTCATAAATTAGCAGTGGGTGCCATTAACTCCACAATCAGGCTTCCAGGAAGGGAAGCCTTACACACAGCAACCATTTAACAACCACTGACATGTCAAACCTCTAACCACAGCCTGGCACCCTGACAGGAAGGGCAAGGGGAAGCCCTGTTTCCTGAGACATGTAAGGTTCTGATTATGTCAAAGACTTTTATACACACTGAAGCAACAAGCAGCAGTGCTCATGAAGCTTCCTTCTATTGCTCCCAAATCCCTCCTTCTGAATGTTTGAGTATTTAATATGTATCTGTATGTGTGCCTGTGTGTGTGTGTGCGTGTATGTGTCTGTATGTGTGCCTGTGTGTGTGCGTGTATGTGTCTGTATGTGTGCCTGTGTGTGTGTGTGTGTGTGTGTGTGTGTGTGTGTGTGTGTGTGTCTGCTCTGGCTTTAAAGGTTCTCCAAAGGCAAGAGATGCCAGGAGAAATTCTATTCCCAAATAGGCATCCAAGGTCTGTGACTGCAGGTAGAAAAATCCAATGTAGAATTAACATGAATAATTTTTTCTTCATTCTCTGACAAGACAGGGACTGCCATGGGGTAGGCTCTTCAAACGTTACTTAGATTGAAAGGTTGGTAATATTTAGGATCTCTTACTTCCTTTGTGCCAAACACTGTGATAAGCATTATGCTATGTCCTTCCTCATTTGCAATTCACAAACTTAAGAAGTCACTACTAATGTTGACTCCACTTCACAGATGGACAGACTGAGACTCAGAAAGGTAACAGGTCCAAAGTCACAAAGTTCTTAAGTAGCTATGCTGGATTCAAATCCAGAATAGTCTGATTCAAGAGCTTCCAGGTAAGAAATGTTAACAGGCCCTGGGATTGGAGCACCTGGTTGTTACTCTGAGTTTCCAACATGAAGACATCAAAGATCTAATAACATTCTCAGCAGAAAACAGGTGAAATCAGCTTCTCTCAGGATATCTGGAGCTTTCAATATGTAGACACTTAAGAATTTCATCTCCACACTATTACAGAACCTACTCATCTTTAATCCATTGCCCCAAGCCTGAGCTGATAAAACACAACTACATCAGGCAAATTATAAGTCTTTACTTCTTCACTGGGCCTCAGTTTCCTTGTCTATAAAGGCCTGGACTAAGTGCGTGGAACTGCTTCCTGCTATATAAAAGACAGTATGTAGCTGTGACTGCCTGACATGGGGGCGGGGGGCGGGGGGTGGAAGGAATCTTCCACACCCTGACTAAGGTTGTCTTGAAAGCTAATCTGACTTATTTCCCCATTTTTGCAAAGCAACCATACCTTAAAACTCCTCTTTTAGTGAATTTGAGGCCACTGTAAGAAAAACAAGACAAAAAGAAGAGTGGAATATTACCCGCTCTCACCTCCCTCCCCAGAACATATCCTACACTCACAGGAACTTTCTGATTGCCTCTGTACCAAGAGCTTACTGAACCTTTAAATATTTCAAGATGTATGAGAGATTATTCCCTGTTCTCTTTTATTCTAATAACAAGCTGTTCTGGGCCCTCTGCCAAAGACCCAATTTATTTGTCCAATTCTACGTGAATATGGTTTTTTTCTATGCCATGGTCACCATTAGAGAAAATAAAAGCAGCATTGGTCATCAAGACACTTATCCATGACTCTACTGTTTCTTACATGAGAAAAAATGTTTGTGGCATTGCAGTACCAGCACGAACTGATGCGATAGGATAGTTCAGCATTTGTTCTTATGAGTGGCCTTAAATGTCACTCAAGAGGTCCCCACTTACCAGCCAGCAAGTACTATAATGTCAAGGAACCATCACCCTCATTCTGTTCCACAACTGGAGTTTCTGCTCTTGGGTCCTTAATGAGTTCTTATCAAAATGCAATTGGGAAAAGATTTAAAAAAAAACAATGAGACCATAATTAAAAAGCTTTCAAAATTTTGATCCTAGAAAAACTGGTGATAATAAGGTTCCTTAGGAGAAAAAAAGAAGATTAATAATCAAATAAATAAGTCTGGAAATAAGAGTTGTAATCCACACTCCTAGGAAATATTTTAGCAGAGATCAACTGACAGCAGGTGAGAAGACACACCCAGGATAGGAACTCAATTTATAATAAGTCCTGGGCTGGGCAATGGGAACAGAGCTGTCCCCTGGCAAAGAAAATCCACACACACCTCTGACATAATCCACTCCTCTGTCAAACTCCAGGGTCCTTACCCGGTATTTCTTTTCTTGTTCAAATTTTTCCTCAAATTTCCGAATTTTCCTCTTGAGACTCTGGATGTGCTTGGTGAGTTGGGTGATGGTCTGTGTCTCCTTACCATCTCCACAGCCACACCGCGAGGAACTCCGGGGCCTGACATGATTACAGGGAGGAAGGAGCGTCAGAAACAGTGGTCTCACGGTAAACACTGCTGCTGGTCTACACACCAAGACTCCTGGGTTATCAGAGAGGTCCGAAGGCAGCTCATTGTCTGATGAGACTACCAGGGTAGGATCTGCTCGTCAACGGAGAACCCTGATCACAGAACTCCATTATGGGCAGATGTCATCAGTGACTTTAGTGTAAAATGTCAAAATATTAGTCCAAGAAATATATTTCCTAAAGCTTAGAAGAAGCCAATTTAAGACTCAAAAGAAACAGCCCTGTTGAGGCCTTGTCCTCAACAGGTTGCACAAGCCACACTTACCAACATTTTCAAGGAAGATTTAGGTGCTGTGGTTAACTTTTCTTGACATAACAGAACCTTTTTGAATAAGTGAAAGGAATGGGCCCTTTCTCCAGATGCTGTGTACACTCTCTCACGTGACACACATTTTACATGCAATAGCAATAATTCACTGACTCCCTCAAGTTCATTAATATACGTCCATGAACCCAAGTTTGGATAAATTCAAGAATAACAGCGTAAGTTCTGAGAGAGAAACTAGGGATTCCCTGGGCATATTTTTAAACAAACAATTCTCAATCTTAGCTATATGTCAAAATTATTTGCGGAACTTAAAAGTAAATAACACCCGGTTCCTCAACCTCGCTCCAATTCCAAATGCAAATTCCAAATGGAGTGTGTAGGGGGGCAGGCATCTGATACACATACACACACACATGCATGGTGTTGGGGGATAGCTATTGTAAGCTACTACTTTTCTAGAATCTAAGAAAAACTTGAGGTGGACATCTCCCAAGTGTTCCCACAATACATCTGTTGCTGCCACTGTTGTACATGGAAAGAATGTCGAGTTCATCAAGAATGACAGTCCCGATATTTCCATGTACATACACTTACTCAGGATTCTGGTTATTTCACCAAAAAAATGTTCAAACATGTAAGCTCCAGAGGCCACCCGTCTCTCGTGACCATTTCCTCCTGAGGTATTAAGACCTGAAACAGCATCCCCAACTAGAAAATATACTGCTTTTTGCCACTTATTGGTCTGGTCTGGCAGTTACATTAGGCAGGCATGTTTGCACTGTTTCAGACACACACTTCATTGTAGTTTGTAAATGTGGCATTTGAAAAACTGTCTGAAATTAAGATAGCAAAACGAGGTTTTCTTACATCATAAACTGCTGAGTGCTGGGTGGAGATGGCGCTGACTCGGGGTCTAGGTTGAATCTCTGGCTTTGGCTGAAGATGGAGCATCGGGGTGACAGCAGTGGGTTGTCGCCGTCGGTGATGTGATAGAGCAGCCTGCTGGTCCCCACTGACTGGAGGTCTTCTGGGGTGCTGTCGGCTTCATTCTGCCCATCTTTGTGGACTGGTGCAGGGTCTGGGGAAACAACACAAATCATAAAGACTTACAAGTGACAGAGGGCTTGAGACTGTCATGTTCCTAAATAAAGATCATAAACATTCATTATAACGGCTTGTTCTTTGTCATTTCTTCCTTCTGGGGATACGAAAAGCTTTCAAAATACTGTCATGTTTGTTCTCACAGAACCTGGATAGAAAAGATGGCAAACCTGCCAACAAAAAAAATGGAAACAAATTATTTCGGGATGAGTTATACAGCCAGCATAGCCCCAAACTGCAAAAATCCTCGTTTTATTTCATAGTATTTGCATAGGTGTGAGGATATGTTACAAAGCATTAGAGTAAATAAAAAGAAAACAATAAAATGGAATTGGAGCAAAAGATTATGGAATATGAGGAAGAAAAGGGATAACAGAATCGCCAGTGGGTGGGGGGGGGGGAGGAAGAGAGTGGAAAAAACCAAGGAGGAAGAGAGGGAAGAGGAGTCCCCACAGAGAAAATTATTCCTCAGTCATCAAAAATGATGGATAACTCTGCTTATCAATAAGGAATGACGTCCAGAATATGCTAAGTGGAAACCACGAATTGCAAAACAAAACAGTAATGATTCCATTTTATATAAAAAGCATACATTTATATGTACAAATAAATGCACTAAAAGATAGAAGTTACACAGCTACTACAAAGCATGATAGAATTAGGTGTAGTTCTGTTTTCTTCTCCAAAACTTTATGTAGCATTTTATTCTAGTCAAAACAAAAAACAAAACCTGTGTCAAACCCTCTCCCCAGCCAGCTCTGTGCCTGAACTCTCACTAGGACCACCCCCTCTGAAGTTAGCTCCCCACCCCAGGGTCAGTCCCGAAGGCAGGTACCCCTGTGCTGTGGAGGTGAGGGCAGGGGACCGCGGTCTGTCAGCTGGGGATCATCAGCACACTGAGCCAGGCTGGCCCAGGAAGGGTCTCTCCACCCTGGGCTCTGTACAGAGTTATTCCAGAAGCAGCCAAAACAAACTCCTCAATTTTGCCCTTCAGACAAGTCAGGACAAGCCAAGGTTTTCTCTTACTCCTACTTCCCTAAAGAAAGGAAAACAAAGATTTTCTGGATGAATAAGCAGAATCAGAAAATACTGACAATAGGCTTTTCCAAAATAAACATTTATCACCATTTGGTATCAGATGAATCTTAATCAGATTTAGAATGGCTCCCTGTTCTTTAGAGCTTGAAATGCAATTTGCTTTGTGTGACGTCAAAGGTCCTCCTGTGTGATTAGGTCCTCCTGTGTTTTCCCTTGGCTTCTCCCCTGGTGGGTTGTAGACTAGGAGGGTAGACAATGCGTCCTGTCATGCCTCTGAAGCTCCCTGACAGCACTTCTGGCAGTAGCTGCAGCTGATCAGGAATGGACGTGGTGAGGGCACCTGGGTGCCAGGTGAACAGGCAGTGCCTCGGCCCAAGGCAAAGTGTGAATAATTTACCCAGAAAACACCGTGGTTTGGCAGGTGCCCTCCAGAGTAACAGGAATAAGAGTTACTAACCAATAAATCATAGCATATAATAATAATCACCTTCCAAATCCATCAGGGGTGTGTGGGTTCCTCACGAAATTCTTGGACCATTAGGCTCTAAGAAGAAATGCATTTTATTCATGTTACCTGTTTCATAGAAGTATTTCTTAGTAATAATAATGGGGAAGAAAATCATTTTTAGCAAGCATGTGGGACCACCATATTTTTACTGAAATGCAAAAGGTCTGAGATGTCAACCCTTCAGCTCAGCTGTGGCCCCAGGGTTAAAACTAACAGGAGTCTCCTGTTGCTGTTTGACAATGCCCAAATGTAAGCACTTGAGATCCTAGCCACATAACTACAAAGTAGAGCCGAGGGAAAGAGCCCAGTTTCTAAAGTCCATAGAATCCTAAAATACAACTTCACAGAATCACAGACCACTACAAATGGATTTTTGGAACTGCATTGCAAGAGTAATTGTAAACCTCCATTTACATGGCATCTGTTTTCCCCTGGGCATTCACATAATTTACCATGCTGCCTAATTAACACCCTAACCTCCTTTCCCTCCAATTCACTATTCAAGGAAGCTGTGAGCCAGAGAGATCCCAAAGCAACCAGCTGAAAAACAACAGAGTCAAAACCCGGCAATTTGGTAGAGTTTCAGTTCTTTGTCCAAACTCGCCATTTGTGTTGAGAAGGGGCTTAATTAAATCAGCAGGCACATGTATTTGTCTGTGCACTTGTGTAGACAGAATTATTGAGGTCTTTGCTCAAAAGAGGCCAGTGTAGATTCAAAGCCAGCACCACTGCTATCCTGGGAAGAGCTCAGGCCACCCTTCCAGACCCAGCTCCCTGATAGGGGCAAGCTGAGGGCAATATAAAACCAGGGTGGCTCCCGGTGGTTCCCTGGGGGACATTCCTTTTTCTTCCAAAGGAAGGAACAGCTTGCCTCGGCCCATCGTCACATGATGCAGTATGGCAGAGGAAGGGGCCTGTGAGGCAGGAGTGCCTATACTTCCTGTGGGGCCCCAGCCAGGGTTCCTACCTCTCAGTTTCTTCATTTGGCCCGCCTTACTCACAGGGCAGTGATGAGAAAAATAAAAGATCTGCTGTATGATATAATGCTTATACAGTAGTCCCCCCCTTATCCACGGGGATATGTTCCAAGACCCACAGTGGATACCTGAAACTGCAGATAGTACCAAACCCAATATATACTATTGGGTTTCTTCCTATGCATACATACCTATGACCAAGTTTAATTTATAGAGTAGGCACAGTAAGAGATTAACAGCAATAATAAAATAGAACAATTATGACAACATACTGTAATAAAAGTTATGTGAATGTGGTCTCTCTGTCTCAAAATATCTTATTGTACTGTACTGCAGGCAACTGTCGAAAGCAAAGCCAAGGCTGAGGGGAGACTACTGTAGCTAACAATACTGTATTGTATGTTTAAAAATTTGTTGAAAGGGCAGATCTAATGTTAAGTGTTCTTACAACAATAAAAAAAATTTTTTTTGCTTCTTTGTATTTTCTAAAATTTCTGTAACAACTGTATCTTAATTTTACAAAAAGGAAAATATAATACATTAATATAAAATTTGGAAAGAAAAAAAAAACCCAATCCTGAGAAGGGAAGTGAGAAACCACCCTGGGGAGCACAGTAGAGAGCAAAGGTTGTGAGTGTGAATCCCAGGTCTGCACTGGCTAAAGAGAGTTTGGAAATGATGGACCTTTTTAAACCTCAGTCTCTTCATCTGTTAAATAGGAATAACAACAGTGCCTGCCTCACATGACTAAGTGAAGATGAAATGAAATAAAACTATATCCCTATGAAATTTTTGCCATATCTAGATAAACCTATTTTTGTACTTTATACACATATGTATATTTTTTATTTCAACCTAAAGGTTTTTTAAAAATTTCACCTTCATCCTAAGCAATGATGGCCAAGAAGTCATGAATTTGATGTACTAGTTACATTTTTTAAAACTAATACACATTAAAATAAATTTCTCTTAAAACAATGTTCACCCATGCATCCCTGTATAGCATATTTGGTGAAACATGAGGATAAGACGTAGAAACTCCTAAACACAGTATCCATGAGAACCATAATTTTCCTAATTATTATCATCAAAATAAAGACATTGAATAGTGTCTTCTCTTACTGAACACCAACCCAACATCACCAGGAGCACCTGTAGGGTTAACATGGGAAACGAGAATCAATATATCCCTCAACATGTTGTCCCTCCTATCGGTCCTTATTTATAAATAAATAATAATAATCATCTCTAATATTTATGGAGTGACTCACTCTGTCCTTAATCTTGTTCTGAGAGTTTGGGCATGTATTTAATCTTCCAAACAACCATGTGAAGCTGGGAGTAATATGCTCTCCATTTTAATTCAGTAGGGAAGGTTGTATAATTACACTAACTCCATTCAGGGAGGGTTTGACCAGTGCCTGTAGTAGAAGACTCCACATCCCTGACACTGGAAGCCTTGATGTTTCTGGCAGCCCACGCACTGAGCAGGAGGGAACATGGAGAAGAAAAGTAATGATCAGTGTGTGAAGGCCAAGAGACCACTTCTGATCTGGCTGCAACTCCAGGCAGAAGCATATGCTACATTACAGCTGTTAAATGAGTCAGTCAGATTTAAAAATATATCTTTCTGATGTGAATTTTTAAAATCTCTATCTGCAAAAACTCGAGATGGACTACTAAGATTTGTGCATTTGTTAATTTGCTCTCTTGGGTTTGCCCATCATGGTGGGCTCATAGATAGCATTCACATACATTCCAAAATGCCAAACATCAGCCTCCATTGGTTTTAAAAACTAAGTGATCCAAAAGCATGTCCATGATTCTAATGAGGTTCAAGCCTCAGAGTTCTCAGCCAGCATCTCTTAGGACAGATAACAGGGAGGATGATAGTGTCACACACACAAAGAGGGCTACGAAAACAAAGGCATAAAACAACCAAAAAACATCTGATAGATATATGATGGGTTCTGTTTTAGGTATGTTGAATTTGAGTGCTTGAGGCACTAAAGGGTTAGCTACAGGGTCGGGAGAGAGAACATGGGTAAACCGGAAGTCATCCCAATAACTAAGGCTGGGGAAACAGATGAACTTGCTTGGCTAGGGACCACACAGAGAAGATGCAGTATTGTCATGTCGGGATGGACAAGGCAGGAACGGGACAGATGAAAAGGGATTACAGGTTGGGGAGGCTGACCAAGCAGGGGGAGATCAGCACTCCAGGCAGTCCTGTGTGCCAGCTCCTGTGATGGCCACCAGAAATGACAGGGAGCTGGAGGGGTGGGCTTCACGACAGGCACCCTGCACATCCCAAGAGGCAATTTGCCATCCAGATAAAAGCATGAGCTACAGGCTCAGAAAGACCCAGATTTGAGTCCCAGTTGTGTCACCTATGTGACCTGGGACACATTGCTTAATCTCTCTCAATCTCATTGAATTTGAGAAATAACCAAGGACAATGGCCAACGAACAGAATCTGATCTCTGAGAGCATCCTTTTCCTTCCCTGTGTCACCAAGATAGAGCCAACTGCTCGGATAACAATCGGGCTGAATAATGTCCCGCCCTGGTGGGTGCAGGGTTCTGTCTGAGCTGAGGGGCTGAAGAAGGAGCACACACCATCCATCACAGTGTGGAAGATCCAGAAGTGCCCTCTAGGCTGACAGAGAAAGCTGCCTGCTGCGATGCCCATTCCTTTTCAGCCTCAGGGACTCCCAGGTCTTCTAGTCGACTCCTGCACAATTGATCACCTCAGTGGTGCAGCTGATAAAAATCTGCTACTAAGATGACAAGAGCCATATTCAAAAGAGTTTTCACTTATGGGCAGAAGTGCTTTGGGAAGCAGAAGGAACACTGAATATACAAAACGAACAGGAAAATGACTGAAGGGAATTCCAACCTTCAATGTGGGTGGTACATTTACCAGGCTCATCCAAAGTCAGTTAGGAAGCATAGTCAAGAATATTAATCTCGAGTGTCTGTTAGGTTGCCCGAATTAACCAATTCAGGAAAAGAAGTTGCATCAGCTGCTCCATATAGACAGAGCCACAGGAACAGACAATGCTCAGGGAACTGGAAGAGACAGGAGAGGTTGTCCCCCTTGGCCCCATGAGGCCTGGGAGGTGTCCAGAGCAATGGCAGACACCAAGCTTCTAGGTGTGCCATCTGGTCACTTCCAGACTGTAGTCTTTAAGCATTCAAAGCTGATACCAAAATAACCCCAAAAAAGATATTTTTAAAATGACTATAATATATGGGAAATCTGTGTGCAAGGGAAAAGCGGTAAATGAGAACTCTCTGTACTATCTGCCCAATTTTTTGTAAACTTAAAACTGTTGTAAAAATAAACAAAGTCTATTAATTAAAAAAAAAAAAATGACTTTAGGGCTACTGGTTAAAAGCCTGGGTTCTGGAGCCAGAGGCCTGGGCTTGGTCTGCGATACCACCTGTTTGCAGAGGTGATATCCTTGGCCAGGCAAGCCTCTTCAAATCTAGAACCCTCATCCGTAAAGGGCTGAGGACACAGAATGATGCATGTTAGCATAGTACTTGGCCTGCCTTAAAAACTGAATTTTAAAAATTTCTAAAAATAATTTCCTGGCAATTTGGGCTGCAGGAATGACTTTTTTTCTTTTTTATAAAACAGTTGAAAGAATGGCCTCAGAGAATTATACTGTCATTTACAAATTTTGAAATTATTTTTTTAAAATGCTTTCTTTTGAAAACAAAGGGTTAATGTGAAGCCCCGTTCCTCAGAGATTATAAAAATGGTTATAAAAGCATCAGTGAAAAATTATTAATAGTAAAGAACTTTTCTGACCAAGTTGTGCCACAGGTTTAGCACAGGACAGATTTTATTGTAGCAAATGCAGTTTCAAGTTTAATAGGCGTTAATTATTCAGCCATCAGCTCTATAGATTATTGCTGTTATAAATACCTTTTGCTCAAGGGAATTAGTGTAATGTCAATCATATGCAACACTCTAGAGGGGACCTAGGGAATGAAGAGTATGAAATGTCATTTCCACATCCTGAAAGTAGTTAGAAATTGTGATAGAGTAGATAGATATTCAAAGACGAATGTAAGCATTATCAACTGGAGGGATGGTGGCGTGAGTTCTGAGAACAGTAAGAATGCCCAGCTTCCAGCTTTTTAAATAATGACAGCTGATGTTTATCGAACATTTACATGAGTGATGTGCTAAGAGCTTCATATGTATTAGGCCATGTCATTCTCACAACAATCCTAAGACACAGACAGTATGCTTTGTCTCATTTTAAAGGAAAGAAATTTAGGCATGGGAAAACTAAATAACCTGTCCAAAATCACCCAACTAGCACAAGAAATTCTGCAAGGAGCTGTGTTTTTGAACAAGACAAAGCCAGTATGCAGCAAATGGCAGTTAATTAATACCTTTGTTAGGATGTTACTTCAGTACCAATCCTTGCAAATGGATCCTGTATTAATCTGATTTTACATTTCAGAAATGACATGAAAGAGGAATTACAGAGTGGTAAGTCTGAGTTTACAGATGATATTGATATTTTTCAAAGAGTAAAACACCAAGAAACCACAGACCAAGCTCACAAACCATCAGGAGGTTCAACATTGGCAGATGACTTGCTCTGTGGGCCAGTGGGTAATACAGTCAGAGAAAATTGATCCATCTACCCCTAACAAATAATAGGCACCAAACTATTAGTTTAATAGGCAATGGGGTTTTGGGAGCTATTACAGAATACGCCGATATGACAAAAAAAAAAAAAAAAACAAGAAAATACTGTGCATCTCTAGGAAGGGTTTGGAAAACAATCCTACAGGCATAATTATCTTGTAATTATTTTATAAAATGCCCCATTACCACGTTTAAGGTATTAATTCATTTTTTAAAAATTGAGCTCATTATAGTTTCACACGCCATTTTAAAAAATAACGCAGATATCCCTTGTATACTTTGCCCAATTTCCTCTGATGGTAACATTTTGCAAAACTATAGTACCACTGCCCACATTTATAAATAAAATTATACTACTTGACTTCATCTGGAGTACACCCTGCAGATCAGGTAAATACACATCAAGAAAGGCACAGGGGTCTAGAGATGGTTTAAGTCAGAGGGCCTGAAATGACTTAGGAACAGAGGGGCCACAATTGGTTAACCAACTACAAAGCTAGGTCTTTTCAGTCTGATAATACACAAGTCAGGGGTAAATTAAAAAAATGACTCAGAGCGTATTAATTCTATACTACAGACAATTAAATACTAAATATTATTTAGATTGTCTACGGGCTTAATTTCAAATTCTAGAATATTAAAACTATGGGGACTTAACATTCAGTCTGGATGGCAAATAGCATAGTGGTGAGAGGTTTAGACTATGGAGTCAGAGTGGGGGAAACCCCCTTCCACCCCATCTCTCTCCTCCCTAACCCCCCACCACCACTCAGTAGGTGTAGGACCTTCAGCTAGTTACATGAACCCTCCAAGTTTATTCCCTCAGCTTTAATCCAAGAATGATAATGAAAGCTACATCATAAGGCTCTTGTGAAGATACGAAAATCCATCCAATAATGCCTCATGCAAGCAGAGAGGACATTGTCAGCTTATGTTGATGTTATTCATTTAAAAGCCTTCCAAGCAGGGTTTCTGAACCTCAACATCATTGACATTTTAGACCAGATAATTCTTCGTTGGGGGAGGAGGTCCTGTGCCTTATAGGGTATTTAACAGAATCCCTGGTGTCTACTCACTAGATGGCAGTAGTGCCCATCCCCCAGTTGGAGCCAGTTGTGTCTCTAGATATTGCCAAATATCCCCAAGGGGGGGCAAAAAAGAAAAATAGATCCCCGATTGAAAACCAGCATTTTAAAGAAACCAACTTAGAATATGAAGTACTACTTTCCACAATAGTAGCCATATTTTTAAAGCAACAGGTAATACACACTGAAAATATAAGAAGATTCAAGAAAGGTTTAGAAATCTCTCTCTCTCCCTCTCTCTCTCTCTCACTTGCACACACACACACACACACACACACACACACAAACACACACAAGCCCATAATGAATAAAGTTTCTAAAAGACACTTGGAAATTCTACGTGCTCCTGAGGTTGAAGTAGATCCCTCTTACTGACTTTCAAAGACTGTCTGGGGCTGCCCCCAGATAGGCTGAAAAAAAGGTTATACAGATAATCAGACCCACCTAGTAGAACACCTGACATACTTTTGATGCTTCTTGTTCTAGAAATCCATTTGTAGACTTCACCTGCAGCAGGAACACCTTTCATGGCACCCCAGAGTGGCACTGTGTTCTAGAAAGTGTTCCTGAACCTTCCTGCACTTCAGAATCACCAGGGGAACTTTTCCAGCATGGAGATTCTCAGACCTCAGCTCTACATTTTAATTTTGCATCTTAAGGTGGGGAACCCCGACATCTGTACATTTAATAAGCACTTCAAGTAATTAAAAACTTCTGGTCAAGTGAACAGTGTCATGAAATACGAGAGAAGGTGAAGTTCTCGTTAACTCTGTCCCACCTCAACTTCAATGTTAGGGAGAGACCTACGGACTATGCAGAATTCTTTATGAGAATAATTGTAGACTGTAAATAGATATATCACATTAGCGTCTTACCCAAATGGAAAGCTCGATTTGAAAATCAAGATTTTAGGAAAAAAATTAATTAGGTACTGCTGTGGAATTATCATCATTTCTAGTAACAGGTCTCCAGTTATCTCTGGTGACAGCTTTTGCTAAAACTCCATCATTCTTAGACAGAGCAAGGGTTACTATGCTTAGTCACATGGAACGTCAAAGCATCCTTCTGCACACTTCAAAAATGACAAATAGTTGAAAAGAAAATCCTCATTCCATCTTCCGTTCAACCACATCAGAGTAAATGCTTACTCATGCCATGAAGGAAACATTTGCTTCCATTATAAGAGGCTATTAATCTAGGTAGAAGGATTTTGAGCCTAAATATTGTATGGGTTGCTGTCTTAGTTCTGGCTGCTGTAACAAAATACCATAGACTGGGTAGCTTTACACAACAGAAATGTATTTCTCACAATTCTGGAGGCTGGAAGTCTATTATCAGGGTACCAGCATGGTTGGGGTCTGATGAGGGCTCCTTTTCAGGTTACGAATGGCTGATTTCTCCTCATATGGCAGAAAAAGAGTGAGCTAGCTCTCTGGACTCTTATAAGGGCGCTAATCCCATTTATGAGGGCTCTGCCCTCATGACTTAATCATCTCCCCAAGGTCTCACCTCCAAATATCATCATATTGGGAATTAGATTTCAATACATGAATGGGGGGGCATAAAGACTCAGTCCATGACAGCTTCCATCTCACATTTGGTTTGCAACCAACAAGTAGGGTGACCGACTGTCCTGGATTACCTGGGGCTGAGGATTTCTCAGGATGTGGGACTTTCAGTTCTAAAAATAGGCCAATCCTGGGCAAACCAAGCCAGTTGGTTACCCTCTGTATAGCCCCAAGCTGCCTGGCAGCCAACACGCTCTCCATCACTTCTCTCTAAGGGTCCTACATCCCTCAAATCCCTTATCCATGTCCCCACCCTACCCACCCCCATCCTGTGGACTTGGTATATGTGAGCACCTTTCTTCTCCTGAACTATTCGGATGGAGTAGACTGGCCCCAGATCCTGAGTTATAAGTCACATATGGTCTGTAAGCCTCTTCCTGTTGATGAAATTAAGGTAGAGCAGAGTCAGAGAGAATCTGATATTCTCTCCCAATTCAAGAGACACTGACCACTTGAGCAGTGGTTCCCAGTGCTTGGGAGTGTTTATGAAATGCAGAGATTCCAGGACTTCTACCCCAGAGGCCTGAGAATCTCCATGTTGGAAAAGCTTCCTGGTAGTTATGATGTGTAAGAAGGTTCTGGAACACTATCTAGAACACAGTGCCCCTTCCAGGGGTGCCATAAAGTGTATTCTTGCTGCGGATGCAGTTTACAATTGGATTTCTAGAACAGGGTATCTTACTAGGTGGGACTGATCTTTGCAACCTATAAACCCAAGTTAAAGCACAATATCTTGTTCTCAAGACATGGAAACTACTATACTTTGTTCAGATCATCATTTCAGATGTACACAGCAAAAGTTAAACAGCTTTACTCAAGGCATGCTCTAATCAAGTCAAAAGTGAGTCTGAAACCTATTTAAGTGCCATCAATTTATATTTATGAATGTTTGCTATTAATGGATTATTAGCATATTACATCCAGATATTACTATAAAAATCACTTGTATTTTGTCCTTGTTATACCAGTCACTGACATCAATAATTACTAATTGAATAGCTATATACATGTAAGGCTCAGGGCTAGATGCTAGACTTTAAGAAAGAGAAAACTATTTTTAAATTACTATAATCTTTTATAGACTATGGCTACCTATCTAATCTTATGCAATCACCTTCTTTCCAGGGACTTACATGAAAAAAAAAACTATGGTTTCAAGGTATTCAAAGATCACTTCAGAAATCTGTTGATCTGAGCTTACATTTCTTCACTGTGTGACACATGGATTAGAAAATGTGTGGCCTTCCTATAAAAGCACATCTTGGAAGTGAATAAGATCAAACCATGCCATAATTTAAATCACGAAAGCATCTTATAAATGCCTATCACTTTCACAATATCCCTGCCAAATTAAGAGACTATTTAGATCCCTGAAAACATCTAGTTTCCTAGATGTTTCTAGAGTCAATTTTCTAGACTCTCTTGGAAGGGCTTCAGGACACTTCAGATTCACCTACATTTTAAAAAATCCAGCATCCAACCCACAAGCCTCCTCTGTTAAAAACTTTCTCCCCATTTCTGCCATTTGACACTTAAAATGGAAGCATTTATGGTTCCTTTGTGTGAACAATCCCATGTAAACCTAGTGTTTATTTCCATTCACAAGGACTGCTAATAAGCTTGTTTAAAATCCTGTCTATCCAGAATAAGAAAATGCAAAGCTATTCTTGATCTCTGAGAAAATGAGACATATAAAAGTCATAAAGAAAAAATATATCCATATCCAGCTTTTGACAAATATTTTATTAAACACTCTTTGCCAGATACTTGCATAGCTAACCCAAAATATCAGATAACTCAAAAGTTAATTTGTATTTGGCTTGAGACTTCTTTATGTGTTTTGTATGTTTGTTCGCAGGAGGTAGAATATGGGGGTTGGAGGAAGAAAAGGAAGGATGTCTAATAATCTGACTTAAATCCCTAATTGGCCTGACATTGGCTCCTGCCCAATTTTACTTGTATCTCATCCAAACCCAATGGCCAATAGAGCAGGTGAGCTCACTAGATAATAAGGACAGTCAACTGGCCACTTGCATCCATATGAAAATAATTTACCAATGACAAGCAGGGCTATACTAGGCCTCAGTGCCCTTAGTATGAATAGTATTACTTCACAGATCAGTTCAAATATTTAACATAATACCCATAAAATGCTTAGAACAGTGCCTGGATCACAGAAAGTTTTAAGTAATAGTAGTAGCTACAATTAGTAGCTACTATTAGCCACTACCATTAATAGACATTCCGATACTGGAAATGACTGATTTGCCTGCTTACACCACGTGAGTATGTTTTACACAGGAGTATGTTAAGTGTGCTATTGCTAATGGTACTGAAATAGATTACCTTTGCAAATCTCTTCCTTCAACTCCTGGAGATTAAGGGCCTCTCATGAAACAAGCTCACCTAAGCCTATGTCTACCATCCATCCAGAAACCAGTCTGCAAACCTCTGACTGGTTAGAAAACACAAACTTTGCCCACATTTCTACTTATTTCTTTCCTAAGTCTTCCTGGGAGAATTAATCTGCCTCCTGTTTGCTAACCAATCTGCCATCCCTGGGATTAAACCTAAAAAAACTAACAGAAAACTGAGACCCAAATTTGAGACTTTTTGACAAGGAAATGAATGCAGCATAAATTGAGACAGAGCAAGACGATACAGGATCGGAATGAACTGTCAGTGAGGCACTCGCCCCCACTTTGCCTGGATTGCTGGATCATCTCACAGTTAACAGAAGCAGGTAGCAGTGTTGAAACTTCCCCATCCCTCAATAGCTCAAGAATATCATGCATTTCAAGACAGCAGAGATTATCTAGGTCCAGTGATGTAAAATAAACATACCACTCATTTGTCACAGGAGACCAAATGGGAAAATGAAGACTAAGAGTTGTGATGGGTGCTTTCACCTGACTCCTCATGGCCCCAGCTAGAGAGAAGGTCCTATAGCAAATGCTAATTCCTCCCGCTTCCTCTCAGCTCCCTGTGGGCAACTCGGAAGCACCTCTTGGGCCTTAATGTTGCACCAGGCACCATTTCCCCCAGGGTCCCATGTTGAGGCTAAAGCAGCAAGAGGCTGAACTATCTTGAGTGCAAAATTTGGGAGAACCCCAGCCCTGCCTCTTACCTGCGGAATCCGCCCCTTCGGCAGGCACACTCTGGGTCGACACTGGGGCTGGGTCCTTCACTCCATGCACCTGAGCAGCTTCCTCCTGGTTTGTCAAAAATGCAGAGCACAGATCAGATTCGAGGGCTTGGAGCTTCAGCAAGGAATTCTGCCAGCAAAAGCAGAACATCAGGCTAGCTAAGGTAGGTGCCTCACACGCGAATGTGAGCCCGCAGCTCCTGCAAGCACCTTCCTCCAGCTCCTGGCAGCAGGAGAGTGGCGGCCACAGCTGCTTCAGGGAAAGAGCTGGTTGTGCCGGAATCATCTACGCATTAGTCCACATGCAGGCTCTGTTTCTGCCTCATTTAAATCCTAACGTATATGGCTAATCTGTGACACATGGGACTGGTGATTTCGTCAGCTAGAGACGCTGCATCTAGAGAACCAATCTGAGAAGGTATCTGCTTCCCGGGTGCTTGAGGTTTTACGCTTTGCAAGTGTTTCATTCATCGTGCTGACATCAGGAGCCGAGGACATCAGGCCCCTCCCAGGCTACCATTCATAAAAGCCAGCGTCCCTGCAAAGCAAGGACTGCAGCAAACCGCAGTGCACAAAGAGTTACTGCTGCAGAGGCTGCCTGGCATCTGGGAGGGGCTCTGAGGCTCTCTTATCCATCTCTGTATGCCAGGGGAGGGTGTGTGTGAGCATGTGTGTCTTCTAAAGTTACTTCTCTCACATGGGATGGCTGCAGCAGCCTTTTATCAAGAACAGGGTCCAAGGAGATGACCTTGGTCACTTAGCATAACCCAGCCACTGAAGGAGAAGCAATTTATCTGTCATAGCCTTTGGCATAACCTCCCACCCACTCCCTTCATTTCTCATTTTAAATTTCTCCCGTGGTTCTTAATGAGAACAAAGTCATACAGACTGACGCACGCATCCTGCCATGATGCAGACGCCAGCAAATTAAATCCCCCGACCAGGTGAAAGTGAGTCAGCCTGCGGCCCTGGCCAGGCCCTGCTCACCCAAAATGAGAAAGCAATGCATCTTGGCTGCTCTTCCACTCTCCTAGCTCAGCAGGGGCAGCCACCAGGAGCAGAGCCATTGGTCCTTTCCTACTCTGGCCGTGCAACACACACAGGAATGCACATGCCTGCTCACCCCCTACCCTCTGCTCACCCCATCCCCCACTCCACAGCCCCATCCCCTGTTCCTCACCCTCACCCCTTACTACACACACACACTTTCTCTACCTACCACACGTCCCCATCCCCAACAGCCCCCCGACACCCACCCCACCTCATACATACCCGTACCCTCACAGCCAGCCCCTAAAACCTCACAACTCACTCCACAAACCCATGCACACCCCTATGCCCTACCTACCACACCTCATGTCCAACCCTCACACCCTCACACCCTGTTACACATACGCCTGACCCCACACAAACACCTGTCCAACATCCCCCCACACCTCAACCCCTCCTTTCCACATGGTACCAACTCCCCCCACACCTCCTTATCCATTCTGTTGATGTGCATAAGTACGAACCTGCAGCAGTGTTTTCAAAGCTGCTCACTGAGGGATGTCCTAAATCTGTTGTCTCCTAGCCTTTCTGAAGGCAGCAGGTGCCTGGACGGGTTCAGAACCCCTCCTCTGCCATGGCCAGCGATGGGGCAGAATCTGTCACAAACCTCCATGCTCAGGGGCAGCTGCCTGAGACCAGGCTATTATTTATGGCTTCCTCCTCCTTTCTGGGATGTCATCCCAGTAGCTGAGTATGGAAGCAGGAACCGAGGTTGTTGACAGGAGTTGCAAAAGAAGCAGGGGCACCAAGTTTCTGGAAGGATTATTTAGTAACCAAGCAGGTGGGAGGCAAAAAGAAATGATTTCAGGCAAGCTTCCCACTGGAGGACCTTGAAAATCAGTGACCTCTCCAAAAGAGCAAAACTACTCTGAAGATTAAGAAATAATGCCATGGGAATGTAAGATGGTGCTGCCACTATGGAAAACAGTATGGCAGGTCCCCCCCAGATTTAAAAAGAATTACCATATAATCCAGCAATTCCACTGCTGGGTATATAGCCAAGAAAACTGAAAGTAGGGACTTGAACAGGTATTCACACATTCATATTCATAGCAGCATTACTCACAATAGCCAAGAGATATATTATAGATGTAATTTTGTCTGTCCAAAATACATACCAAAGCCCTGCCTACACCATCAATGTTTCTGTATTTGGAGACAGGGCCTTTAAAGAGGTAATTAAGATTAAACAAGGTCATAAGGGTGGGGCCCTAATCCAATAAGACTGGTGTCCTTATAAGAAGAAAAAGACACCAGGGGTGCATGCACAACAGAAGGCCATGTGAGGATGCAATGAGAAGACAGTTGTCCAAAAGCCATGGACAGAGGCCTCAGGAGAAACCAACCCTGCTGGCACCTTGATCTTGGACTTCTGGCCTCCGGAACTACGAGAAAACAAATTTCTGTTTCTTAAGCTACCCAGTCTGTGGTACTTTGTTACGGAAGCCCTAGCAGATTAATATAAGGTGAAAGCAGCCCAATTATCCACTGATGAATGGATAAACAAAACATGGTATATACATAGAATGGAACATATTAATAATTCAATATTAAAAAGGAAAAAAATTTTGACACATTCTACACCATTCATAAACTTTAAGGACATTATGCCAAGTGAAATAAGCCAGTCTCAGAAGGATGAATACTGTATAATTCTACTTATGTAAGGTATTTAGAGTAGTAAAATTCATAAAAACAGAAAATAGAATGGTGGCTGCCAAGGGTTGGCAGTGGAGGATGGGGAGCTACTGTTTAATGGGTGCAGAGTTTCAGACTGGGAAGATGAAAACAGTTCTGGGGACGGATGGTAGTGATGGTTGCACACCATGGGACTGTACTTAATGCCACTGAACTCCACACTTAAAAATGGTTAAAATGGTAAATTTGATATATGTTTTACTATAATTTTTTTAAAAGAATAAAGGATAAAGTAAAAAGAAAGACTGTTATTCTTTCTTCTTTCTACCTTTTCTTTTTTTTTTTTTTTTAATTATGGAACCAACAGCCTGTGTATGTGGTGTTGCATATTCTGCAAAGCAGAAGAGGGCACAGCCTGCAGGGTCCCCCAGAAACAGAGGGATGTTAGCTCTGCTACATACTGTGTCTGACTTTGGCCAAGTATCCTGGCTATTCAGAACCTTAATTTCTTCATCTGCAAAAAGAGGCAATAATAACAGTAACAGCAGCACCTGCTCTAAGGGCTGCTCTCAGAATTAAGTGAGGGATGGCATGGAAACCACTTTGCAGAGCCCCAGTGTGTGGCAAACATTCAGGGGCTGGACTCTGCAGATATTATGAATATCTCCACACCCCAGTAGTTGCTGGCAGAGCTCTGGCCATGTGGCAAGGCTGTACTCCACACTGCCTGTCACCTTGATTCTTCACTTAACCTCCTAGGGTCTCATTTCTGCACCCACCTAGTAATACTGACCTCAGGCTAGATGACATCTAAGTCCCCTTCTAATTTTAAAGGAGAAACAAGCACACGAGTGGCTAGACTGAGGATGGGTACACAAGAATGTGGCACTGAGTGGCTGCTTGGACCCTGTAGAACTGAACCGAGTATTCATGAAACACAGATAAGTAGCAAGGAATTTCACCGCAGAGGAGTTCATGTTCACAAGTCTCTGGACTTCCACAGGAAGTAAGGTATCATGCCCAGACCGAGTTATGGCTAGAAGTATTCACTGGTTGTTCTCAAACATTGCTCTCTGCCACTTTCTCCCTCACTTGTACTCACACTGAACAAGAGTCTGAGTGCCAGAGGACATCTATGTGCACGGCTGGCTTATTCCTCTCCGACCTGCTAGATAGGACTAGAGGAATGGAGAAGAAAAGAAGTGGTCCACAGAACAGGAGAGAGAAGATTAAAGTCTGAAGAGACAAGATCTCTAAGTAGAAGGGAAAAGAAACTTCTGTAAATAGAGGACAAGAAGGCAGAGTGGAAGGAACTCCACAGACCAGCTGTCCTCAGCTATATCCCTTCCCGCCCTGCACTGATCCATTAACTGAGGACAGCCTGCCTTTGGGCACAACAGGACACTCATTAAGTCCTTCTGAACAGAGGGTGGGGACATGGACACCCTGTGTGGGATAGGTCCGCAAAGGGATACCTCTCCTAATGACCAAGGAACCCAGGACAAGGGGGTGGGCAGGGGGATGTACCTATGAGTAATCTACACCACTGTCACATACATGTCCTTCCAGTGGATGACAGGAGACAGCCAGCCTGTAAAGCCACTAGAAGTAGGCCTGTGGGCAGCTTGTAGTGCACTCAGGGTCACGTCCACCTTGCAGATGGGATGCCACACACGCGGTTCTGAAGCTTGGGCAGTTTTCCGTGCACGAAGAGCTGCGCTAGGCTCTGGGGCATGAGACTGCTATCAGCCCCTTCCTCATGGGGCTTCCAATCTAGTGAGGAGAGAGCTAACAGCCAAGCAAACAAACCAAACGACAACAGTAATTATTGTCACAGGTCTACGGAGTAAAGAAACAGCAAGCTTGGGGAGAGAGTAACCAACCGTTTCTCGATTCCATCATGCCTGACTTAGTGACCTTTAATACAGAAACATGCTTTTCCCTCTACAGAAAAATGAAGGACAATAAATCCCCCAGTGCTGGTGCTGCCTCAACCCAGCCTTCTGTTACAGGACTTCCACCCCCGCAACACACACAGCAAGGGGCCGTCCCAGCCCCAGCCAGTGCTTTTCCAGGTTGGCATCCAAAGTCTCCTCGAATGGATGTCTAGAACCTGCGGAAAAATTGAGTGAGGGCTAACGGATTCTCCAAAGAACGACAACCTCCTCTGCTTCTCCAACTACCCCATCTGGTTAGGAAAGAAGCCAGAGAGAAGTCCGTCAAACCTAGGTGTGGTTTTCTTTAAAAAGCTAATTTTTCTCTTTTACATAATGGAGAATATGCTACTTGTTTTAGAAAATACTCTACTCATTTTCTCTCCTCTACAATTACCCAGGTCCCACTTTAGTTGGGTTGGAAAAGAGAACACCCACACAGGCTGGATGGTTAAACACTATTTTAGGGTGCCTTTGTCTGCAATTCCCCAGTTACAGAGCAAGGATAGCTCGCATTTAGTTTCTATGGAGGGGTTTAGTGCCTCTCTCCCACTCCTTTATCTATCCAAGAACTGCACTAGACTCTCTATGGCGGTATGAAGCAAATCAAATAGGAAATATGCGCAAAATTGGGGATACCATTGGGTCTCCTAACATCCCCATTACTACTCACCACTCTTCATCCCTGAATTTTCACATTTCCCAAGTATGCACTCCCTACGCACCCTCCTACACACACACACACACACACACACGCACGCACGCACGCGCA
>RJWJ010004071.1:0-79551 GCA_004363605.1 Indri indri | reverse complement strand
TTTTTTTTTTTTTGAGCTTCTTAACATCATCCATAAAGGAAATATCCACTTAAAAAAAATTCTCATAGCCCGAACTGCACTTCACAAGTTTGGCGTTTCAAGGTTCTAGTTTTTTTTTTTTTTTTTTTTTTAACTAAATGAAATATTTTAAATAGGTTGCTTTTGGGAAAAATATCATGATTATTTACAAATCCCTGTATCCTAGAAACAGATTTGGAAAGCTTTGGTGGAAGAAAGAAAAGCATCCACAGAGGGCAGGCGAGCAGGTGAGAGGGTGGTGGTCGTGGTTCCCAGTTGGATGGCCCCTGTGCTGCTTGTGTGGGATTGAGTGCTCTCCCCCAGCGAGGCCTGGGAGCACACGCACCGGCAGCTGGGCTCCTCGTTTCATGAACGCCCCTTAATGGCTACAGGTGCATCTCATGAGTGCAAACGCCTGACTCAGATCCAGCAGAAACCAGAGCTCTTCCTCCCACGCTTTCAGCTTACATTCCATAGAGTAGCCGGCTGAAGCAGGCGTCTGCTTTCCTTTAGAGGGTTACAGAATAATCCTCCCTCCAAACAAAATCTTTTGATTTATATTTATTTCCTTTATTCATCAATCAAAAACACTAGACCCATCTTTTATGATTCAGTTAAGTAGATAATTTCTGATCCAAAGGGTTGCATTTTTAAATTTTTTTTATGAAACTGTAGAAATGTAATGAAAATGAAGTATGTAAGCGCGCTTTAGTTTGCTTTTATAGGGAGAGAAGATGGTGGATATATTTTTGTTAAGAATGATTCTCTGATCTATTTAACTTTTTTCCCCCTAACATTTTATTCACCCTAGAACGAATAATAAAAATGATAGATTGTATTATTTAGGCATGATTCTTTCTTTCTTCCCACCTCCCTCTTGCCATGGCTTCCTTGTGGGTGTAGGGGACTTCCCTGCTCTGCCACCAGCCTTGGCTCTGGGCTTGGCCATGTGACTTGCTTTGACCAGTGGAGGGTGGCTGTAGTAGGTGTGCAGGCTCGGAGTGAGGGCTCTGTGAGGCGTTGCATGTGTCCATTCCTCCTTCTTTTACCATAAAAAAGGCACGCATCTGATCTGCTGACACGCCAACTCCCTTGAAATCTGTTGTTCTTAGATTACCATTTCAGCAGGGCAGAAGATCTACTTTTTCAAACAATCTGGACAAATCAATTGTTAGTCTCAGTGGAGCAGATGATACTGTTGTCATCGGACAGGATACATCTAGGTAAAAGTGCTATTATGGGTGACCTCACCTTCTGGCTACAGAGGACTGGAAAATGGGTAGGCACTTGACCAGAGTAAAACCCCTGTGAGACTAGCCAGCTGCCTGTAAGGTGGCCTGGCAGAGGAGCTTTCCCAAACAGGGATGATGTTGACTAAATTCTAATAATCAGAACCTCTCTTAAGGAATTTGTAAGAGTTGAACCGTAAGTAACTGCAACAGAAATGGAATACCAAAAAGAAGCACAAAAAGCCAGAGAGAAGCTTTCTATCACATTAACGCTGGGTACAAAAATGAAGTCCAACAGTGTTTCTGAAAAGGATCGGCGATGGGGCAGCATACAATGGGCTGCTAGAAGTACTGTGGGTTCTTAGCATCTTTTCAGTTGTTGAACTATGTCTTAGTCTTTGTGAGGTCTGGCTTGTATGGCTGGCTGCTCCTGCCTTCTCTAGAGACTTCCATTTCCCTTACCGCTGTACACAGCCTTACTGTAACATCCTATTACTTGAGATAATGTGCACCCCCATCGTTTTGTAGGCAAAAGACCCCAGCCAACACATGTTCTATTTCTGCTCTGCTCCCTAACAGCTGCGTGTCCTGATTACTCAGAGCACCAAAGCTTGCCTTCTAGAGAGGGAAAACCCAGCTGCTCGACTTCTTTTCTTCTCTCCCTTTATAGCTCTTACTCCTGTCCACACCCTCTGACTTCTGAGAAAGTTTGGGGTGGGTTGGCAAATGGAGAGAGGAGTGGGCGGGCCATTTCCATCAGTTCCCTGAGACCCTGGGAACACTTGGAGAATTGTTCTGCCTGGCCTGGGGGTCAGTAGGGCCTGATGTGTTGTCATATTCGTGTCTGAGTACCCATTTGAATTTTTAACAGAAGAATTCTCAGGTCTCAGGGATTCGTACTCACACTGAATGGAGAATGTCCAGCTTCAGTTCGTTAGTGAGTGTGGACTGGGGACCCTTTTCAGTAAGACTATTGGAATCTCATCCTGCCACCTATTCATTCATCTTTTTTGATATGGGTTTTCTGGCAACCACAATGTGGTATTGTGTGTAAATACTTATCAGGCATGCTCTGCCATGTCTTGAACATGGAAATATAGCAATTTTAGATGCTTCTCTTTAAAGTTTTACAGAGTCTCTCAGTGGAGAAAGTGATTCATAGTGTTTCTTGTCAGAGATCCCAGTTTCCAAACCACACCTTAATATACCTCAAGAACAAGTACTCTGAGTAAGAAAAAAAAAGCAAAACCCTGAAGGTATTGTAAATTGAATTCTTGTCATTGAAGATCAGGTAGTTAGGAAATTTGGACATAGGCTCATTTTTCTACATCAAAGACACTAGGTAAGTTTTGTCTTCCTCCTCCTCATCTATTTAGCACTTTCTGCATGTCAACCACTGTACTAAACACTTCGTATTCATTAATTTGGTATGTCACATTATAGTATCAGTACATTATTTGACTTTTCAAAAGGTACCCTACATGTTATTCATATGTTTAAGTTAGGAGCCAAAAATATGAGTTAGAAATTGCCAAAACAAATCTTATTAATTGAAAAAAGTACCACTTTAGCTCTTCGTGTAAGTTATTTTTAGATGAGTACAAAGTCAAAATTTGACTCTATTTTATGTATTTGTAAATTTTATTATATGTAGGACATTTAAGATAATAACATGTTTTAAAAATTATTTGTTATCTGACTGTAGAGCTACTGGTAAGAATTGTTTATCTTACTAAAAATTTTTAAAATGCCAAGTAAACCTTTCTAATCAGTGAGTTTCTACAGCTGGTTGAAATTCATTTTGATACGTTTCAAGCAAAGTCAGGCAATCAAGTTGTACCTGGAAATTATGTAGGAAGGAAAGTCCATGGTAGAATCTTGCTTTATTGTATAGTCTTGAGTAATAGTTATGATCATGAAAGCAAACATCCTGAGATGAAAATTTTTCTATATTTAGAAGCACCTGTAGATTTTGCTCTATAGTATAATATATCATGGGTTAGGTGTCCTTACTGGTTTGAGCTTTTCTCACAGTTGCTCCACTTAGAACTGACCATATCTAATGATATCTTCTTTCATTTGCATAGTATTTTACAGCTTACAAATTATATCCATACAAATTATTTCACATGGCCCCTGCTACAGTCCTGTGGGGTATAATAGATGGGTTAGATGGCATTATTCTTTACGTGTTTTTTTTTCCACTCCAGATCTCAGGATCCTGGACGGGAGAGCCTGTGAGTGGTTTTACTGAATCCTATCCCCTTGAATCTCTGAAGATCAGTTTCTTTGCCAAATAAAAATCTTAATACTTGTTCCATAGAACTGTTGGGAGAATAAAGTGAGATGAAGGATATAAGATCTCTAGCATACTGCCAAATACATAACATAGTAGGTATCCAATCTGTGTTTGTTTCCCTTTCTCATCTCGACCTTCCCAAGCACTTAATGTGCTATGCTTTTCTTAGTAATATTCATTACAAGTATGGGAGAGGCATTGGGGTATTGAGGAAAGAACAAGGGTTACATTAAAATCCTAGCTCTACCATTTCCTAACAAAATGACCTTGGTCAGGTTCTGATGAACATCTCTGTGGTTTCCTTGTCTGCAAAATGGGTCTAATTGTAGCTTACATGATTGTGGTGGGTATTTGAGCTCTGCAGCTTAGTAGGTACTTTACATGTTTCCTGAGTCTGTCAATCATGTAGACAGTGCTCTGTGCTTTTAGAAAGGTCCATAATTTCTGCTGTTCTCAGAATCTAGGCAAAAAGAAACACAGAAAAAGAGGAGTGTGTTGTGTGTGTATGTTTATGTTAGTTATGTGTTGTTGCATAGCAAAGTTTAAAGCAACAAACATTATCTCACAGTTTCTTTGGTTCAAGAATTTAGAGGTACCTTAGTTGATTGGCTCCAGCTCAGGTTCTTTCATGAAGTTGCATGGTTCATTCACATGGTTGTTGGCAGGAAGCTTCAGTTCTTGGCCACATGGGTCTGTCCGTAGGTTGCTTGAGGGTCCTTGTAGCGTGGGAGCTGGCTTCCTCCAGAACGAGCCACCCACCAGAGACCAAGACAGAAGCTGCAGCACCTTTTACGTCTAGTCTCTGAAGTCGCAAACCATCACTTCCACTTAATCTGTTTGGTAGACAAGATTCATAACAACCAGTCCATGCTCAAGGGGAGATCAGACTTCATCTCTTAAAGAAAGATGTATCAGATAATTTGTGGACATATTTTAAAACCATCACGGTGTTCAACAGAGGAGGCACTTTCTTGATGAGAGTCAAAGAAAGAGAGGAATTTGAAAATGGGTAATCTAGAAAGAATTAGCTGACAGCTGGAAAACTTACAATGTACAATTGTACATTGGTAATTTTTATTGGCAACTAATTATTTTTCATTTTTATTTATCACGTGATACTGGAATATAGCTAGATATAATATGATGACTTTGATAAAAGGGATATTTGAGGCTGAAATCTTTCCTAATGATGAGTTCTATTGAATTTGTCCCTTGGGTGGAGTAGTTGGAGCCATTTGATGGAAACATTTAAAAACTGAGCCAGAGGGAAGTTTGTACTGGAAAAAAAATGAAGTAAATGACAGAATTGGTATTCTGCAAGCTTGGATTCCATGACGCTATATTTCTGAATTAATTCAGAGATTTTAAAATGCCAATTTTGACTTTTGACTTATTTTTCCCTTTTAAGCAGAATTTAAATTTTGTAAAGTGTAGTAAGTCCTTTCCTTCATTGTGTCCGCCGTTGGCATCAGGAAATTTCCAAGCCCCTTTATGAAGGTGATAGAAGCCTGAGGGCATTCAACTCTTGTAAAGTTTCGTGACTTCCAGTCATTAGTTTGAGTAAAAGTCACTTTTCTGCTGTGGCCATTGTCTTCCCATGTGTTCCTAGCTGCGGTTCCTATCGTCATCCTAACTTGGATGACTTTTTCCATCTCCAACCACTGTGTTCTAGTCCCACGATGCTCTCCTCTTACCACATTCTCTTTTCTTTTCCCCAAAAGAGAGAATGACCTGGCAGGACATTGGTTATAGACAGAAAAGGAGGATAAGAATATAAACTATTTTCTTTGGCTTGATTGAGACCAAAGGAAGTGGGAAAAGTAGAGAAACATACATGAATAGAAGTATCTGCAGAGAGTCAAGAAAACGTGGGGGTTGTGACATTTGGTTGTGCCTAGGTCAGTGAAAATCATGGAGGGGGTTGTTTTAGTTGCGTTGAAAGGATGCAAGGTGGGGAAGAGTGCGGAAAGGTTTTCCAGGGAAAGGCAACTGCATGTGGAGGAAACAGGCGTGTGAGTGAGGCCCTTTCAGCAGCTTGGCCTGGCTCATGCCTTGGCTCTACATGGGGGCATGGCAGGAGATGTAGGTTGGGCCTAGACAGGAAAGGGTCTTAATTTCCTTTCAGGGAGTTTGATTTTGTCAGAAATATTTGTCATAACAATTATATGGGATTCTAATTTTCAAGGTATGTAGTAAGATAATCTGGGACCCTTGAGGGGAATGTTCCCTGCTTAAGTTGTGAATAAGCCATGAACTGTATTCCTTGGTAAACAGATAGACGGTCTATTGTCTAGTCAGTCTTGTTCCTCCATGTACGAACAGATGTTATTTATGGAAATGGTGAGTGATAGACCACTAGCAAATGCCCCATTTACTTGCTCTTTGAAAACAACAAATGTGGGGATAAATAAAACCTAATTCTGTTCCAAAATTAAGGGCAGAAAACTTGAGTCACGTGAAGCCTGTCTAACCCACTATTTTTGTAAGGGGCCGGTGCAAACTAGCCAGATTGCATGAGTGTTAAAGATGGAAGACAGGAAAGTATTGGACTCCTCTGCTCCTAGTTCTGTTTCACGGACAACAGCGAAGTCAGTCTTGTCAATTGTACACCTGCCTCCTCCACCCACGTGCCATGGGGTGGAGTCTAAAGCTGTGCTGCTGCCAAGACTGGCATAGGATCTTTGAGGGAGGTAGAGATTTTTCACTTATGAAAAAAACGTGTCTTGTAAATGGTTTTCCCCATTGGGAGACAAACCCTTAGAGTAACATCTTGAACCATGATGCTCCTCCCTTCCCCCCGAAAAAATCTTAGGGCAGACTCATTTAACCCCTCTCAAGTATGGTTCCCATAATCGTCAGGATTCTAGATTGTGGCTGTGGATTACATTCGCAATTCGGAATTGAGAGAATTGGTACATTGAGCGCCCTCTCTCTCTTTCTTCCTTCCTTCTTTTTATAAACTGATATCAAGACTTTCTTCTTGGAGGATGTGTTTCTTCAACTCTTCAGTCACCGCATTTCAGATACCACTGTCCCGTCTGGATGGGACAACACTGGAAGTTTCTCTAATATTCAGGATTGGAAATAGAGGAGAGATTTCCAAGTATGTTCTAGACCAGTGAGTTTTAAAAGTCATCTTGAAAGAAGGACCATGGAACAGCCCCATGCAGTTCCGGGGACACCAAGACTGAGACGTGTGCCCTGTCGTTGCCACTAGTTAGGTGCCTTAAGCAAGTTCTGTCACCTCTGTCCCTGAACTGCAATCTGGAGCCTGTCCTGAACTTTCCTGGACATTCCTCATCCTTTAACTGAAGAACTATGTATGCTTGGACAATTGAATCCCTTCAGTGTCTATGATGTTAAAGAAAAATACATTTCAGAAAAGGTCAGAAAATGAAAACGTCAAAAAGTCAGTGATTTGTTTTGCTAGTTCTCCTCTTTTATTACTTTTATTATTTTCTTTCTCCCAACACTGGGTCAGATCCTGCTGGGTGAGTAAACTACTTGTTGGGCAAAAGTCTTTTGACTGTAAAATATATTATACCTTCAAAAATATTTGATTTAGTTCTAGGGATAAAAATAGAACCTTTGCAGAAGGGGAGAAAATATTTGCATGCTACACATCCGATAAACGGCTGATAACTAGAATCTATATAGAACTCAGGAAAATCAGCAAGAAAAAAATCAAACAACCCTATCAAAAAGTGGACAAACAACATGAACAGAAACTTTTTAAAAGAAGATAGACTAATGGCCAAAAAACATGAAAAAATGCTTGACTTCTCTCATCATCAGGAAAATGCAAATCAAAACCACAATGAGATATCACTTAACTCTAGTGAGAATGGCTTTTATCAAAAAGTCCCAAAACAATAAATGTTGGTGTGGATGTGGAGAGATAAGAACACTCATACACTGCTAGTGGGACTGCAAACTATCTGTTACAACCTCTGTGGAAAGTAATGTGGAGATACCTCAAAGAGCTACAAGTAGAACTACCATTTGATCCAGCAATCCCATTACTGGGCATCTACCCAAAGGAAAAAAAGATATTCTATAAAAAAGACATCTGCACTAGAATGTTTATAGCAGCATGATTTGCAATTGCAAAGATGTGGAAACAACCCAAGTGCCCATCAATTCCATGAGTGGATTAATAAAATGTGGTATATGGATACCATGAAGTACCACTCAGCAACAAAACACAATGGTGATCTGGCACCTCTTGTATTATCCTTGATAGAACTGGAGCCCATTCTATCAAGTGAAGTATCCCAAGAATGGAAAAACAAGCACCACATGTACTCACCATCAAATTGGTATTAACTGATCAACACTTATGTGGACATGTAGTAGTAACATTCATCGGGTGATGGGCAGGTGTGGGGGGAGGAGGGGACAGGTATATTCACACCTAATGGGTGTGGTGTGCACTGTCTGGGGGATGGACACACCTGAAGTTCTGACTCAGGTGGGGCAAAGGCAATATATATAACGAAAACATTTGCACCCCCATAATATGTTAAAATAAAAAATAAAAAAAAATAGAATCTTTGCGTATATTTATAGAGAAGAGATTGGTTTTTAAAGAGGGAAAACACTGAAGAGAAAAAGGAAAGATTAAAACAATGCCTAAGTCTCCAGGTGTGCTGTTTAAGGTCCTACTGGGGACAGTGGAGTCAGGCAGGCAGGGCAGAACCGATGGTGAAAAAAAGCATATTCTAGGTGAAAATAATAGTCTTTAAATCTTGAGTCAAGATAAAACAAAGATTAAACGAGTGAAATAGGAAATTAGACCCGACCCCCAAAATAAGTGGAAATTTGGGATGATATTTACCATCTTTATTGCTGGACCTTTGGTTAGTCCCTTGGCCAGTCTCCCTGACCTGTGAACCAAAATGTATTTCTCTTTTTGAGTGAATTTTATAGCTTAGTAGCAGTTCCTATAAGAGTCGTAGCATCTGGGTAGTGGCGTGTGAGGTTTTCTTGTTCTTTCCCTAACAAAAGAAATGAATACTTAGTAAGTCAAGAATATGTTAAAAATTAAACACCTTACACAGATTTTATCTATAAAGTTAGAAGATATTTTTATCATGTGTAAATAGGATTCTTACATAATATGTTGAGAAATTTTGGTAGCAAATAATTGTTTTTCTTTTGAAAAGTGCTTTAGAAATTGCTATTTCCTGTTGCTTATTCAGTTATTCTCTTTGGCATATTTAATTAAAAATTGTTTTACTTTTTGAAAATATCATTGACCATTTTTTTGTAATGATTTCAGGGAAAAAAGTGTTTTGTAATGATTGTAGGGTTCCAAGCCATAACAACTTATGTTTTCTTTTGATCTGAGACTTTCATGGCTAACATATTTCTCTCTGACAAATATGTAAGAAATATCTTTTGAAGCTAAAGGTTTTATAGGAGTGTCCTTTTTTTTAAATACTACTGACAGTTACCCCATAGGCAAATACTAATATTCATTTAGTTCCCTGTCAGTGAAGTTTATTCCATTGTTATTTTTTGAGCACAATAAACATGTGAAGTGTGTCTATAATAAATAGGAAAAGTAAGGAAAGGTGCAAGGGATGGGTAATGCGGGGAGGGTGTTGCAATTTTATGTCAGATAGGAAGGTTCTCCACGATCGTGTGATATTTAGGGCCTTGAAGGAGGTGAGGGAGGAGGCTGTGCACATCTGCGGAAAGTATTCAAGCGGAGGGAACAGCAAGTGCAAAGGCCCGCGACAGGTGTGCGCTGGTATGTGAGGAATAGCAGGGAAGCCAGAATGGAGTGGGCTGGAGAGAGTTGTAGGAGATGAGGTCTCAGAGGTCACAGGGACCGGTTTGTGGGGAGCCCCATAGGTCATTGTGAGGACCCCGGCTTGTCTTCTGATTGAGCTGGGAAGCCAGCAGAGGGAGGAGGACTGTGATCTGACTGATGTACACTGGAAAGGGTGCGCTGAGTACTGTGTGCAGCATAAACTGTAGGAGGACTTGGATGGGAGAGGGGAGTCCAGCTAGGAGACTGTTGGTGTATTGCACCAGGATGCTTGCCATGGAGGTGGTGAGAATCTGTCGCCTTCCGGAAATAGAGCTATAGGATTTGCTGTTGTACTGATATCAGTTGATGAAAAAACAGAATCAAGAATACACCTGTTGTTTTCAGAAACAGAGAAAGACTTGACGAGACCAGATTTGGATGTGGGTACAAGGAGAAATCAAAGCTTACTTTTGAATACATTTTGTTTGAGATGTCCATTAGACAGCTACCTAGCCAAGTCCTACAAGCAGCTGGATTATTGGAGATACATTTATGTGTGTCTGTACATATGTGTATGTATGTGTGTATACGTGTACACACATACACATGTTTATAGTATCTCCAATACATACATGCACACATATATACAAGGTAGAGGTGATTGAGGCAGGAGTTAAATATTTACTATACAGAATCCTGTAGGTGGTATTTAAAAACCATGGGATAAGACAAGATGATGTCATCTAGGAAATCGGTGTAGAGGAGAGGAGGTTACACAGGCTGAGCTCTGGGGCTCTCTCTTGGATAAGATCATGAGGACAAGAGGCCAGTGAGTTGGGAGATAACCCCAAGAGAACAGGGTGAAGCTGAGTGGAGAAAGTGTGTTGTGAAGCAGAGCGCTCTACTGTGTCAAATGTGCTGAAGGTTTGAGTAAGAGAACTAGAGAGCTTGTCATTGCATTTGGCAATGTGGAGGCCGCTGGTGACCTTCATCAGGGAAGCTTTAGCAAAGTGGTGGCATCGAAAGCCTGATTACAGCAGGTTCAAGAGAGAATGGGTAAGGCAGGTAGCAGAGACAGCCAGTATAGACAGCTCTCGGGAGGAGTTTTGCTGTAAGAAGAGCAGAGAAGTAGAGTATTAGCTGCCATGGGATGCAATGGGGACAGTGGGATGGGGGTGTTCTGCAAAGATGGGCCGGAGTCCGGCATGTCTGCGTGCTACTGGGAAGAGCAGAAGCGATCTGCTGTTCAGGGGAGGGCTGTACCTTAGATGGGACCATGTCCTCCATCAGGAGGAAGGCGGGACAGCCGCAGATACAGGGAAGTCGATAGTAGGCGTGTGTCTTTTAGCTTCTGTTTTCTCAGTGAAACAGTAAGTAAGGCTACACTGAGAGTGTGTGATTAGGGAACTGCTGTACATCTGTCTGCTCGAATGGATATTTGTGGGGCTGTATTTACGTTTTCAGACATGGGGTACATCTGAAACCTGCTTTTCTGATGAGCAATCAGCATTTCCTTAGGAAATCTAGAATATATCCCGAAATTTATTCTTGTATGAAATGATGTAATATACTCTTCTTTGCCTCTCTGTAAGGCTGTCTCCTTAAATGTGTATAAACGGAAGGAAATAATATGTATATAGGGGAGAGAGGATGAGTAACTGACAGACAGTTTCCTCTAATGAATATTAAGCGAGGATTGAAAGGAGAGACAGAAAGTTCAGATGTTCCTTCGCTTAGCTTTCTATCACCTGTGTAGCAGCTGTTTCACTCACTACCTCTTTATTTAGTTCCTCCTACCTGAAAAACTCAAGAGATGGAGCTGGAACGTGCCTCCAGATTCTCATCTGAAGAACTGCCCACATCAGTACTAGTGATCTCATCTGAGTTTCCCTCTCGGAGGGTTTTCCAGGACTGGGGCAGCCTGGTGAAGTAATAGATTTGCTATTAATTTTTATTTACATAGCACCTTTCTCGAGGAACACAGAGCACTCTGTGGGCAGTATGTTAATAGTCCAGGAGGAGTTCAGCAAGCCTGGGGAGCTGAACAATAAAGTCCTGTTGTTCTAAGCATTATTTAATGCTTTTATGATTTGTCCTTCAAAGAATTCTTGGCCTTCGGGCAGGCGATGGACTGCTATTAGCTCAGTTTCTCTCACACCCAGAAGAGAGTACACGTGACCTGTGTATTGAATCAGCCCGTAGGTCTCTTTAAACAGGGTGGCGGCTTTGAGCCACAGAGAGGTTGCTTCTTCCCAGAGTATATTGCCTGTGCAAGTTGGTCCCTGTTGTTTAAGTTGGACGAATGCTAATGTGCTGTCACAGCATTCTGGATGAATGCTGAGGAGACAGTATTTGCTCATGACATCCGATGTGAGTCTTGAACTTGTTATATTTATTTCTTTGGCTGTCTTTGCTTTTGGTCACATCCTACTCTAGTGACTGAAAGATGGCAACTGTGCTCTTCTCTAGACTGAAGCCCATTTGTCAAGAACAATTTTCCCATTTTTGTATTTTTCCCCTATCGTTAATGATTGTGAAGCAGAAATGGAAGCTTTTTATCTTGGGGGGAGGGGCGTCGGCTTCACTTCCATCCCATTTGCCATTCACTCTGAATATCTGTGGTTTGTTTTAAGCCATGTGCCAGTTGCCTGTTCTTGGAGGTATGAATCTGCACAGGGCCTGGCAGAAGCTGCAGACAGGATGTTGCCTCTTGAGTGCCTTGACTAACCGAGGAGGAGGCCCAGTGGAGGTGCTCCATGGCTCCAGGCAATCTGCACCTCTAGCCAAGGCCTCTAAAACTCATGGTTTTAAAGTGCTTGCTTAAGATTTCTGGGGCTGATTTACCTACAGAGGTCTAAAAATTACACTTTTTTCCTCAGAGGAACCAAGCACAAAAGCTGTGCCAACGGTTTCCCTGTTAACTCCTGACTGGCCTAACTTTCGCTTCTCAGATTTGTAATTCCTGGTTAATTCCTAATGAGCCAGTAGGTGCTGCTCGCTGGGGGTGGTCTTCTGCCACTGGTTAGTCCTGAGCTTGTCTCCGCACTGGTGAAGCAGGGCCTTAGACCAGAATGGCCTCCAGCATCCTGTGAGTCCTGGATCTCTGTGGGGTTCAACAGTCATCCTTGCTCCATGGACAACTTCAGGCCACTTCATTTATCCCACATTTGTTGGGTACCAACTCTATGCAAGGCACCAGGGGTCCCTCAGTGTTAGCTTATTCAAGGCATTCAGGGAAGATGCCTCTGATATACCAAATGGCCTATGGAGGAGAGTTTGAGTGCACAGTTAGTGAATTCCTAGCAAACTCTTGAAAGGCGAGTGGTATTGTCTTCAGCTTATCATGTGAGGAATTTGAAGCTCAGAGAGTGAACCTTTGTTTTGTGTATTTTAAAACATAAACTCTTTATACCCTAGATATGTGGGAATGACTTTTAAAAAGTAGGGATGAGAGAATATATTTTCTAATCCATTCAATATTTAGGGAGAAACTTATTAGAGCTCTGAAGGACAGTTTAATGTCAAAAGCTGTTGTGAGTTTTTGCTACCAATTTTGAGAAGATTGACGTGGAAACCTAAAGCTAATAATAATGAAGAAACAAATGCTTCCTGAAGAGAGGAAAGGACCTGGAATACAAGTGTCTGTTTTGGAATTGGATTACTTTATAGCCGAATGCTTGTAAAACACACGCATTTTTATTTTTATATGAAATAAAATGTATCTTCTGCTTCCAAAAAGATGTGAACATTGTAAAAATCAGAATTAAGTCATATGAAACTGTCTCTGCCTTTTGAAAATCCAGATGATTCCAGGCCAAAAAAATTTTTTTTGGCAAAGAAATATAAGAAGTTTTTAAAAACAATAGGCTCTGAGAATCTCCAGTGCCTATAAAGTGACTACTGTAGCTGGGAGGTGAAATGGGAATGATGATTAAGTGCTTGCTTTCTTTGAATGTCTCAGTTTGCCTAAGTGAGCATAATTTAGGTGACTGTATGAGCATCTGCATGGCAGCTGCTGGTGCTGCAAGTTAATGCCAGAGAAGACAAAATAGTTGGCACACCGTTTCTAATTTCATTATTGTACCAGGAGCCAGAAAAAATAGAAGTTTATATTCTTTTGAAGTGGGAAGATGTTGTCTCTTTTTTTCCTGGGCTTCACACACTTGCACACACAAAGTATCCTCAAGATATTTATAAGCATACCCTCACAATTTAGGGTATAAGCTGATTTGTTTGTGCTACTATAAAAAAACAAACCAAACTAGGTGGATTTTTGTCTGATTATGGAATCACCATTCCATGTTTTTTTTTTTTTTTTTAAATTTCTGAGGTAAATTCCTAGATAATTTTGGAATGTCATATAAGCATTTAAAGCAGTGATCAGCAAACTGATTCTTTAAATAAATTGGAACATGGCCACACCCATTCATTTCCATATTGTTTTTGACAGGCTGCTTCTCAGCTACTGCAGCTAAGAACTGAATAGTTGAATAGCTGAATCAAATAGTTGCAACAGAGTTCTTTTGGCCTGCAATCTTAAATTATTTACTATTTAGCCCTTTGTAGAAAAAAAGTTTGCCAGCCACTAATATAAAGCATCAATAGCTTCCTATCGGGTGCCATTTTGTGAGGTGCCAGGAGGCCCAATTAGCCACTAGGATATCGCCCCACCTCAGACAGCACGTCCTGATGATCCTCCAGTGTTAGGATCACTGGCAAAGGAGAAATTTTCTTGGGAAAACATTTGAAAAGAATGGAGGGCTTCATCCTCCTGAGGAATCATTTTTCTTCTGTTAAGTGAGAGGGCCAGCCCAGCCGATGACTTCAAGTCCTTCTAATTTTAGCTTTCTTTGATTTTGTGGCAGTTATCGTTCAGTATTTGAAGGGCTGTCATGTGGAAGATGACGTGGTGAACTGAATTAGGATGAATGGGTGCAAGTTACCATGAGACTGTATTTCAACTCAAGAAAGAATAACACTTTTCTAGGGACTGCCTATATCTAGGATATGCTTTGTGGGTAATGAGCTCCCTGTCATCAGAGATGTTCAGATAAAGTCAAGGTGACCACTTGATACATGGAATTCAAGCAATGGAGAAGAGATGGTTGTGTCAGAAAACTTCTGAGGCCCCATTCCAACCTTGAAATCCTAATGGCTTCTTTGTTTCCAAGCTCAGATTTTGACCACAATTTGATTTGATCTATAGAGGGATCTTGGATGATTTTCTGAAAGTATAATACTGGCCAAACCAAAGTAGTGTAAAGGGGGAGAAGCTTATCTGGTGGGCAGAGAAGGCAGCAGACAGGCTGACCCACAGCCAGTCTCCCCTTTTAGTTATGTGCAGGCAGCAGAAGGTCGCTGCTTCTTACCAGCCTTAAAGCCTCCTAGATGAACCATCTGTCTTCCAGCTACTGCTACCATCTTTGCTTTCTGCCTAGCCTCCTGGAAAGAGGAAGGACCTGGCTGGAGTCATATCACAGATGTAGAAGCCAAAAAGGGTTTCTCCATCGCAATTCTTTTCGTTTTTGGGAGACGGAGTCTCACTGTGTCACCCCAGCTAGAGTGCAGTGGTGTTACCATAGCTCACTGCAGCCTCAAACTCCTGGGCTCAGGCACTCCTCCTGCCTCAGGCTCGCGTGTAGCTGGGACTCAGGTGCACACCACCACACCTGGCTTAATTTTCTATTTTTAGTAGAGACGGGGTCTCACTCTTGCTCAGGCTGGTCTCGAACTCCTGAGCTCAAGCAATCCTCCTGCCCCGGCCTCCTGGAGTGCTAGGATCACAGGCATGAGCCACGGCGCCTGGCCTCTGTATCACAATTTGCCAGAGAGTTTAGAATGGCAGTGAAGGGCAGGTCTGGGTGAGGCCATATGGTCTCTGTGCAACTCCACCGTCATAGCATAAAAGCAGCCATAGACAATACAGATGTGAATGAGTAAAACTTTATTTACAGAAACAGGCAAAGGGCTGGGTTTGGCCCCTGGACCATAGCTTACTGACCTTTATGTAGACACTGAAAGTTAGAACTGGCTAGACAATGTCAGCTCTAGTTCTCTCACATTTTGGAGAAAAGGTGAAATGACATGTTCAAAGTCATACTGTGGTAGAGTCAGGGTTACAAGCCAGAATCTGCTATTAGTCTAGTTCCCATTTTGTGATACTACTCTGCTGTTTCGGCTATGCGGTCAGATTATATTATAGCATTTGGTTTTTTAGAGAGGGCCACATGAATGAAAGAAATACCTGTTCCAGGTGGTCTATGAATAGCAACAGCCGGAGCTGAAGGATGGTATTTCAAGGGAGGCACCCCTCTTCCCCTGTGACCCGGCCTGCCTTTTTCTTAGATGGGCCCCATTCACAGTAAAACAAAATAATATGTTGCATCAATTCATATGGAGAAATAGTGCCCCAGAGTTGTGAAAAAGAAATGGGCTCCCGTAGCTGCGTCACAGGATTTGATCACTTCAGCGGAGAGTGCCAGGAGATTTGAGACAGATGTTTTCAGACATGCCGCATGCCTAAAACATTTCCAGGGGTCGGGCTGCAAATAGTGACTTAATAAGTGGAGAAACAGGGAAAGCATGCAAGTTGAGGACACAAGAGTTTATTCACCGCTAGGTGCACGGCCAACCTCTTTGCATTACATCTGCCTGTCAGGGTTGGCTCTTTAATCTGTCGTGCCCTCGGTATTGCTCTTTGTCTGCCCGTGAATAAAGTGCAGCATTGTGGTTAGTAATCCCACTCCAGTGACTCGACTTCAAATGTGGTTTTGGAGCGCATCCCAGAGTTCTGTTTGCTAAGCTTCCTACTCCTGTTTCAGAGACACCACTGGATACAGAGCAGCGAGCACTAAAGGCTTCCCTCTTTCCTTAAACCTGTCGGGTTGTGGGCTCTCTCTTTCCCCCTCTTGTGCCTTTCTTTCCTTTTTTCTTTTCTTTTTCTTTTTTTTCTTAAACCTTCCAAGGCAAGTTCATGGATACTAAGCTGATGTGTTTGTTGTTCTTTTTCTCCCTGCCTCCACTCCTAGTGAGTAACCACACTGGCCGCATCAAGGTGGTCTTTACTCCGAGCATCTGTAGAGTGACCTGCACCAAGGGCAGCTGTCAGAACAGCTGTGAGAAGGGGAACACCACCACTCTCATTAGTGAGAATGGTCATGCCGCCGACACCCTGACGGCCACGAACTTCCGAGTGGGTGAGTTCCTCCACGGTCCCTAACTGTCCTTACTGAAGAGGGTTTTATGAGATTGTAGCATTTAGACGCCCCCTCCACGCACACTGCTGTCTGCTTCAATGGGTTTCTGTCTAGGAGTGCGAATATGCTTCTTTCTTTGAGAGCTTTTAAATTACTTTCAGAATAACTGTAAACCTGATTTTGATTTCCTAGAGAAATGTCAACTGGAATATTTTCCCTTATTGCTTAGCATTTATGCAGCCCTGTGGTGATGGGAATATATATGGTAGAACAGAAGAGAATAGGTTTTAGATTAAAACCCGAAGGTATAATTTGCACTGATCTGAGCAGCTTCACATTTTATCGACCGAGCGATAAGGAGAATTTGTGTTAGATTTGACTCATGTCACAAACTCTTGGAAGGTGGTGATGAAATTTAAATTGTTACTTCAAAAATAGCCAGACTCTACAAAACCTCTAAAAATTGTCAAAAACCTGTTTGTAGAAATAAATACAGACTTGTATCTTTTGCCACGTTTCTGCTCTGTATCACAAGACTGAATTATAAATTGATATATAACATGGATTTGGGGGAAGATACACCAGCAGATTACTGTTAGCAGTCAAAAACTTTAATTTAAATATGAACCAGTAGTTACTGCAAAAAAAAAAAATCTTTTTGTTTCTTTTTAAATTTTTGTTTTTTACTTTTTTGTAAATGGAGAAGAAAGTATTGCAGTCCACTGAGTGCTGTCATGCTGTCATGTTGTCATGCAATACCGTATTTTTGTCACAGAAAAATGTCTTTTATTATTTTTTGACCAATTATGGTTTGCCATGTGTACTCAAATAATCACAGACACCCACGTTACTTTATGAGTTACTCACAAGAATAACCCAAATGTCAGACAGATAATAACACTGGCTAGATCTGGTCTTTTTATGGAATATTGCTGTTTAGTCTTGGGAGTGTGTGTCTGGGGGAGGGTAGGAAAAAGGGATGTCTATTTCAACTGATTTCCATCAAGACAAAATACAAGGGACAGCTTGAAGTCCTTATTAGCTCTTTGATTATTCTGCTGCTTCATTGTGACTCCTAATCCTTATGAGGTCCAAGCAGTATTTTTGATCGTCTGTACTTGGAAAAAACAAGTACCCATAAATACGATTTAAAAGGGCATTGTAAATTTTCTGGCTATGATAGGGGTACTTGGGCATATTTTTAAAAGAATTTAGCTGTTAGGTGCCAAATGGCACATTATGCTTAGCAGGGCAGGGAGCCGAGTCTAATGGGAAGTGTGTTGAACTGATGATCAGGAAACTGGATTCTGGTCCTGGTCGTGCTACTAACTAGCTAATCCACAGGGCATGCCAGTTAATATTTCTGGGCCTCACTTTTTCTCATTCATAAAATAAATGGGATTGTATTTTGTGACCTCTAAAATTTAGTCCATCTCTAAAATCCTGCACCTTACGATCAGCAGTAAGTAATATTATTTTACGTCTTTTTTGGAGGGCTGGAGACAAGAAGGGGAAGGGAAAAGGCAATTCCAAATAGGTTATTATGGATATAACAGCTTTTCCCCAGTTTCCTTTTTTTGGTTGCCTTCCTCACTCACTGCTTCCTTTCTTCCGTCGTCATCAACAGTGTCTGCCCCTCCTTGGATTTATGGTAAATCTTTACAGTAGCAATGCCAGAATAATTGAATGGGTGGTAATTTTTTGGCTTACAGTGTATTCATTTTGAAACTAAATATTTGAAGTCTTTGAGAAACAGAGGAAGTCTACTTGTTAAAACACGCTGCACACTTTCCTTTCTGGCAGTTAACCAGATGTTTAGGAACTGAATATACATAGCCTGTTCAAAATACGAAATGGAACAAAATTATTTACAAAAGCATTTCAGAAACAGAACTCAACTCTCCACCAAAGGATTGGCAGAGAACTTTAATTAAAAAAAAAAAGGTAGGGGGTAGTGAGGAGGGGCTGACAATAAATACTTTCACACTGGAAATCGTGGGAAATAATTTCATTAATATTCTGAGCTGTTTCCCTCTCCTATTTGCATTTTAGTTCGAATACTGGATAGTGTGAGAGACAAGTTTTATGATTTTTTCTTTATTGAGAATGATAATTTTGTAGAACTTATAGATTGTGATCTTTCAAAGATGTAGAAAGTTTTTAAAATTCATTTTTGTGCATATATCTTTTTCAGACTTTACTGGTTTAATATAATGTTATTATTTATAAAAAGTGGTTTTCTAATTTTTTTTCTATTTGTTTATAATATATTAACTCTTTTGAAAAATGAGATCTACATATGGAAAATAGTTCAGTTTGAAGAAAATTCAAAATTTATCAGCATTTGTTAACTACTGTCTTTGTCCTCTGATATTGAAAGGCACTGAAAGGTAGGGGCTGGCAAACTTTTTCTGTAAAGGTCCAGATAGTATATGTTTTAGGCTTTGCAGGCCATATGGTCTTTGTTGCAACTGCTTAACTCTGCCGTTGTAGTGTGACAGCAGCCAGAGACAATATGTGCAGGAATAGGCGTGGCTGTGTTACAGAAACAGTCACTGGGCTGAACTTGGCTCAAGAGCCATAGTTTGCCCACCCCTGCTCCAAGGAGTCAAAATAATACAAGGAAAATCATACGGACTTCCTAATTGAGGCACCTTAATTAAATAATGCATTTTGATAATCAGAGCAACAGAAATAATTTTGAACATTGTGATTTATAGGTCTTTTTTGAAGGAAGTAGAACAGATATCATTGTCACCATTTTTTTAATAAGGAAATTTAGGTAGAGAGGGTTGAGTGAGCTTGCCTTAGTTACACAGCAAGTGAGTTAGCTCAGACTAGAACCTAGGTCTCCTTATGTCAACTGTTTACTTACCTCCCTGGAACCTGACCATGATGTATAAGAGGGACAAGGTGAAGGACTTCATGGAGTTGGGTCTTATGGGAAGGCCAGACAGTGTAGCAGAGAGAGAGAGAGAGAGAGAGAGAGAGAGAGAGCATCTGAGAGTCCAGCAGACCTGGGTTCGAATCCTGGCTTCCTTATGGCCTCTGGGCATGTTCTGGCTCTGCATCCCCTCGGGGCCCAGCTCAGCTCATCCATACAGTGCGGGGACTAATAGGTATATGCGGGGTCGTTCTGCAGTGGGCTCCTTCATTCGTGCTGCTTCTGTGTTGATCTTCTGATCTGTGGTGACTGTGAGTCTGGGACGTATGGACGTGAGAGGCAGCAGGTACTTTTCCCATGACTATTAAACATATTCATTTTTATCAGCGGTGATATTGGTATGATGTAACAGAATATTTATAACAAATGGTGTTTCCTGTAAAGCAGATTTCTAATTATAATGACATTTTTGGCAGCAGTCTGAACTCTACCTCCCTGTTCCCCCAGCCCCTGCCTTTTTAAAAAATGGAGACATATCCCTAGTTGGGTGGGCCAGCAGGTTCACCACTGTTGTTTTAGTGGATTCTTAACATTTCATAGGGATATAATGAAGATGACCTTCTGGGATTTTTCAGTTGTTTATAAAGCCGTAAGTTCCTCCAACAAGAAGAACATATGAACTCATGTTGTCACAACTAGAATATTTCAAATGCAGTAATACTGTCACTTGGCATCACTTACTTGTAGAGACATTGACAAGCAGTCACGACTGCTGAAGTAACACATTTGGTTTGTATGATGCTGCTTTCTCTGAGGAGTTACAAAAGACTCATGTTCCATTTGCATTGACTGAATAATTAAAAAAACATTTGATAATTTAAAATTTGCATTCCCATATGTAATTTAATGTGATGCTTACTGCTTCTGAGAGAGGTAAATGGTAGTATATACAATTTGCAAAAATGAGTACTGAGGCTTTAGTGGTTTGATTAAAGTTGATTTAAGTCAGGTTTTCTTTTCTTTTCTTTCTTCTTTTTTTTTTTGAGACAAAGTCTCCATTGCCTGGGTTAGAGTGCAGTGTGGTATCATCATAGCTCACAGCAACCTCAAACCCCAAGACTCAAGTGATCCTCCTGCCTCAGCCTTTTGAGTAGTTGGGACTATAGGCGTGTGCCACTACGCCCAGCTAATTTTTCTTTCTTCCATTTTCTTGTATTTTTTGTAGAGATGGGGTCTCACTATATTGCCCAGGCTGGTCTCAAACTTTTGTCCTCAAGCAATCCTCCTGTATCGGCCTCCCAGTGTGCTGGGATTACAGGTGTGAGCCACTGTGCCCAGCCCTAAGTCAGGCTTTCTTGTCCTAGAGTCCCAATACCTCTGGCTATCCCATGTTGCCTCTTATGACCATAAATTAAGGGATTATGTATAAAACACAATAGATTTTCCAAGATAAGCAAATCATAAACCTGCCCTCTAAGAGCTTATGCTTTGAGGAGGAGATGAGAAGTATGGGTAAATAACCCTAAATCAAGATAGGAAGCTCCTAGTAGGAGCCCAGAGAAGGGAGATATCACTTCTCTCTGAGGGAGGATGCTTATGGAGAAAAGGGCTGGCGTGCGGTTTTCTCTTTAGTTCCCCCATGCTGTCCCCTGCACACATTCCTGAACACATCGTCTTACGGTGGGAGGTGACGAAATAAATGCACATTTGCCTGATTGTGGACTGGAAGAGGCGGCGGAACTTGAAACATGGGTAAGGTCCACCATGAAGATGGATGGAGGAGTAGAGGAAAGAGAGGGGTGAAGTTGATGTGGGAAGGAGGAATTTCCCCGTCAGCACTGGGCATGGAGGCCAGAAGGCACAGGTGGTTTCTGGGAGTTGGGAATAGCTTTGAGATACAGGATGCGTGAGAGGCAATGATGGTAAATGGGAAGTCCAGGAAGGTAGGTTGAGGCAAGGCTGTGGAAAACCTTGGATTTCAAGCTTAGGAATTTGGATTTTACTCTTTCAGAACTTACTAAAGTTATCTGCAAAGGAGAAATTGATATCATCGTTTTGAAAAAGAGAGAAATGCTCCCTGTTTTTTTGGTAGGAATCGAGTGTTCGAAGAAGCTTAATATGTTTCTGAAGGAATGACAGCCTCTAGCTTCCTCCAGTGAGCTGTTCTGAGGTTGGTCAGATGCACTGGAAACCTCCCCACATATTTCACAAAACCAACCTAATACTACGAAGCTTTGATGAGGGATAGAAACACTTCATGTTACTAAACTCACTCCAGAGATTCTCCTCACAAGGAGGGAAGAAAATTCCCTCTCACTGAGGCATTGAATAAACTGACGTAACTGCTCGAGGAGTGGGAATCATTTAGATTTTTTTCTGGCAACTTAGTTCAGTCACTGAGTCCTATATCCTCTGCCATTTGTCATTGTTCAGACCCCTGATGTTTATCCAGGACAGAAACCAGTGGAAATGCCAACATGTCATGCTTTGATTAACTGGCAAATATATTTTCCCCTTAATGCATTACACAGGTATATGTGTATACACATGATTCAATATAATACTAAAAATGGTGGCTTTTCATTTGGGCAATTGAGAATGCCTAAGAACTTACCAAAGAAACTACTCCCAAATATATTTAGTCTTATCAAATAATTTTATTTTTTAATACTGAATAAATATGATATAGAACATTTCCTTTTTTATTTTATCTAAGCTGTACAATACCCTCAAAAGGCTGGTATTAGGAACATTCATTCATCTAACATATATTGATTGAACACAAACCGTGTGCCAGGGATTGGTTTAGGCATTAGAGATCTAGCAATGAACAAAGTCCTTGCCCTCCTCTAGCATTAAAAAATATAATGTGGCTGCACCATGCGTGAACCTCAGATGCATTATGCTAAGTGAAATAAGCCAGTCACAAAAAGACAAATACCGTATGACTCCATGTACATGAGCTACCTAGAGTAGTCAAATTCATAGAGAAAGTAGAATGGTGGTTGCCACAGCTTATAGGAAGGGGGAATGGGGAGTTGTTTAATGGGTATAGAGTTTCAGTTTTGCAAAATGAAAAGTTCTGGAGATTGGATGCACAACAGTGCGAATGTACTTAACTACTGAACTGTAAACCTAAAAATGGTTAAGATGGTAAATGTTATGTTGCGTGTATTTTACCACAATTAAAGATAAAATTTTTTTTTTTTTTTTTTTTTTGAGGCAGAGTCTCACTTTGTTGCCCGGGCTAGAGTGAGTGCCGTGGCGTCAGCCTAGCTCACAGCAACCTCAAACTCCTGGGCTGAAGCAATCCTTCTGCCTCAGCCTCCTGAGTAGCTGGGACTACAGGCACGTGCCACCGTGCCCGGCTAATTTTTTCTATATTTATATATTTTTAGTTGTTCAGATCATTTCTTTCTATTTTTTAGTAGAGACGGGGTCTCGCTCTTGCTCAGGCTGGTCTCGAACTCCTGACCTTGAGCAATCCACCCGCCTCGGCCTCCCAGAGTGGTAGGATTACAGGCGTGAGCCACCGCGCCCGAGCGATAAAAATAATTTTTAAAATATAGTATGTGAGTATACTAGGGTCAAATATATACTGTTAAAAATGTACTATAAGGAACATTATATGTGATATAATGTCAGGAAGTGATTAATACTATGAAGAAAAATAAAGTTGGGCAAGCAGGTAGAGAATGGGGAATGTCTGTGAAAGGCATGGATCGCTATTTTAGGTAGCTCAGGAAGGGCTGTTTGGCAAGATGACATTTGAGCAGAGAGCTAATGAAGTGAGGAGTGGGTGCTCCGAGGGGACATCACAAACATTATGACCTGGCTTTGTGACCCTGCTTTTTATTTTGTCTAAACTGTGGAGCACCTCCAAGAGGGTGGCATTAGCAACATTCCTCCAGGCTTTTCCTGTACGTCATCTTGGGTTAGGTTTCATCGACCTGTATTGTATCAGGGAATCAAATTAATAATGTCTGTAGCTCAAGAGTCTTATTCACAGAGGACACAGGCAAGCAGGTGGTGTCCTCTGGGTGAAAAAAGGAGATGGTCATGGAATTATTGCAGAAGGAGTCTTGGTGGTTTATAATAAAAAGTAAAAGGTCATAGATGTAAAAAAATGAGTTCCCCAAAAAGCAGTGTCACCTTTCTCCAGTATTCTTTTATATAAAGCAAATCACATGATTTTGATGTGGAGCTTGCTTTTAATTAAGGGAAAATTAAATTGATTCTTGCTTGTGAATGCAGGTATGGCGGTGTGTGTATGTGTGCGTAGTTTGTGGGGGCGGGGGTTCCGGGTAGGGAGAGGCACATGCAAAGATGGTTCCAGGGCCTGGTTGGAACAAGTAGTGGTAATAGGTTGGCCCTAAGAGCCAAAATCAGGCGAGAATGAGGTCCTGTTTGATTGAAGAGGAAGATGCCCTGCCCGAGGCAGAGAAGGTCAGCGGCGTCAGAGTGGGTGTATAAGAAAGTATGTCGCAGCCAGGATGGTTTTTAAAAAATTAACCTTAGGTAAAAGAGCGTTCAGCGGTTTGCTAGATCTGGGAGAAAGGCACGTGTGATAGATTGTTCTTTTAAGCCATGCCTGGCCTGTATCATGGGAGTGGATGGGGCTCCTTAAAGGGGTTGTGCTGGGCCAGACTGGAATAAATAACCTTTCAACATTCCTTGGAGTCTGTAACACAATGTCACAAAGTGTATATTCTTTCCTAGTCTGTCAGCTGGAGCATACGGAGTGATCTTTGGAAAAGTCCAGACTGCTTAGCATGGCGTGCAGGGCCCTCCAGGATTGCTGCCACCTGGCTCCCCGGCCGTCACTTTGGCAGTGCCCTTTCTTCCACCCTCATCCTCCACTTCTGCCAAACTGAACCTCCACGGATATCAAAGGTCCCCGAATGCTCTGGGACCTCTGTGCTTCTGTGCCTCTGTGCACACTGCTTCCTCTGCCTGGGGGGTACGTTTCCCCACCCAATGTGCTTGGGCAATCACCCACTTCTTTTTCAGTTCTCAGCCAAGTGATGATCTGGCTACAAAGCCTCATTTCCCTTATTTGCTGACAGGCCTGTTTCTTCCACTACACTCTATACTGCTTGGGAACAGGGAACTGTCTACTTCATCTTGGTATCTCAGTGCCTCACTTTGGAGATGCTTAAATGCATTTCTGTTGACCATAAATTGTATATGCAGGTGCCCAGGTCATGGGGGCATGCACAGACCTTACCTGATACAGCTTTATCATTAATTTCAGGCAAGTAAATTCACAGAAGTAAAAGTCATCACCTGAGAAGTCCATAGAGAGTTCAGAGGCACAGGAAGGAGGGCATTCCGATGACCACAAGATACATGGAAAACGGCATCCTTGTAGCACTTTGCACGGAATTTAAAGTTTTTAACACTGGCCACATTCTGCTTTCTACTCATGGCAAAGTGCAATTAGATTTTCATACCTTTAGTATAGCTATTCCTGCTGCATGGAATCCCAGCTCACCACTCCTGCATCTATCTAAGTACTGCCAGTCTTTTAAGGAAGAATCTTAGGATCTTAAGTTTCATTCCAAATAGTTCTGCTTGTGCTGTTTTTTTCTTTCCTGTAATACCTCTAGTCATTACTGTGTCATTTGATATTCAGTTGCCTAGCTCAGGTATACTGTTGGCTGGCTCCAGGGCCCTGGGTTGGCAGTCTCTTTGATTCTCGACTTCCACACTGGTAAAACGAATCATATGATGCCCTGACCTTCCTTAGAGAGCTGCTCTGAGGTGCACAAGGAGGTGCAGGCTGAAGGTATACATGGGCTCCTTGCATTGATTTGAGGACCTTTGTCCTGTTCTGAAGATGATAAATCTCAGTTCTCCTAATTCTCAAACCCTATCACCTGTGCTATGGAGTGGAGGCCTGGGGAGGTGGGGAGAGGGGAGTGGGCTTACTTACGTCTTCTGGAGCTTGGATGGGGGATGTCTCCTGCGTACCCCAAAGACAGTGCTTGCTCCATTTGCTGATCCTGACAGCACAATAGCATCAAGGTTGTTTCTGTTATTCCTTTGCTTTGGTACTCCAGTAGGAGTGCACAGAAGGCTCTATACTCGTTCACATTTAGGCTTGCTCTGAGCAGGTTAGACTTTGCAAAAAATAATGTCAGGTATCATTATCATATGGCCAAGACAATTTGTAGCACCATGTCCTCTCTGCCTTGGATCATGTTCCTCCTCGAGGAGCTCACTTGCTTACACAGGAAGCTCTTGCCTGTTGCCAAGCCTGCTGGCAAGGGTAAAAGTGTTTAAACAGTGTAATACATTTTGGAACCAAAAGCTGTGGTCAGGAGGAAAAGTAATCATCTTGAATAGATGGGGGCATCTCCAATGATGTATGATTATAACATTTGATCCTACTTTGTGCTATTCACTTTGCTGTCAGTTGTGTAATTTACCTCTGGGCTCCTAGGTTAGAGTAAATTTAGGGAAGCTAGACTTAAAATAGGTATTGTAACCACACTTATGTGATTCAATATATACCTGTGGCATTTATTAATATATGAGTTGAGCTCAATTTTGCATTTATAGTACAAAAATCAGATATTTGTACCAACTTTTACTATCAAGGTATATATATATTTTTCCAAGTGGAGAAGGAATAATGAATTTGTGTATTGTTGGAAAAACCTCCTGGAACTAACATCTCAAATGATGTGAAAATGTTTTTGAGGGCAGCCACACAGTCATCTTCATGCTAAGCAGTCCAGGAAAATAAAATAACTACCAAATGGGGAAGGATAAAGTTAGGAAGTTTGGTTGAAATTCATTCTCCAAACTTATATCACAAATAAAATAAGAAGATCCAGATGCCCTTCCAATTGTCAATTTAATGTAATGCTGTCATTGATACACTTATTGAAACTTGATTTTCCATTAAGTTGAAGGGTATGGCCTTAAGGAATGGTTTACTGTTCAACTTCATTATTTTGAATTTTGACTCAAGCAATAATTACTGAAAAACTGGCATGAGTGCAGTATTGGCTTTTCCTAAAATTTGTTTGGGGAAAAACACCCAAATTTATGCAGTAATGAGAGATTTCTTTACTCTGAGACCAAACTTTAGATGCCCATCAGATTCAATAAGAATTGGGACTTTCTAAGTTTTCCTAGTGCAAAAATTCAGCCTAATTTTTATCAGATTCTCCCTAGAAGACGTAAAAGGGAAATTTGACATTAGAGTCTTTCACAGTGAGGAAAGCAGACCACTGCCCTTTTCCTGGCAAATCACGAAGTGCCCTAGAACATTCTTAGCTAAAGTCTTTTTTAGCAAGATTAGAATATGTCACTTTTTGCCACTGCATTGTCCCTTTCTGAAGAAAGGGTGATTTATGAGCCCTCTGGATCTTCTTGTAGTGTTAGTAACATCTTGAGCCAGCTGTTTTATTGGGTGTACACAGAGGGTAATTAGAAACATCTGAGAATCCCATAATGTGCCCAGAAAACCATGATGTTGTGTGGAAAAGAAAAAAAAATAACATTCATGCCAAAATTTGTGTGCTTGGTAAATAGATGAATTAGTATTAAACAAAATTTACTTTGTGTTATACCATTTTCCAGAAAGAAGCTAAAGTCTTCAGGCTGAAAATATCCTTTTATTGAAATACACCCACTGCAAAAAGCATAACCTTATTTGGTAAAAGCCTTCTGACTCTGCTGTTCATACAGTAATTATCATTTCCCTTCTGTCAAACTCCATCATATTATAGACCATTTTCTGCCAGAAGAAGTATTTCTTCTTTTTACCTGGCAGTTACTTGAAACTTTCAGACTTCTGAGAGATCTCATTGAAGGAAATTAACTCTTAAAAACATACTGCACCAGGGACTAATAGTGTCCAATTTGCCTAATAGTCTATCCTAGAAATCGGGTTGGGATGTAGAAACTTGGGCTCTATTTCAGCTGGTTATTTGAAATTTGACCTGCTCCAGTGGTGGCTGAGTCTGAAGCGCTTGGGCGTGCGGTAACAACAGCAGCTGAGTTAGGGCCTGATTTAAATCAGACACTGTTCTTCCTTCCCTCAAGACAAAATCTAGACAAGAAAACCTAACAATTTGCTGGTGGCTTGTGAATGGTTCCTTTCATCTTCATTCACAAATATCAAGCCCTTCTGAGAAGTCAGGATGGAGTCAAACTGACATATCCCAGGCAGACGTGGACAGAGTTGAAGCTGGAGGCCTCCAGTGTCTTTTCAACCTGTCTTGCTTCGCATGTCCCTGCTGGGCATGCCATTTTTGTCCTTTTTGATCCTTTTCAATGTGATTCCTCATTGATCAGGGAGATGAAATTGTAGCTAATTGTTATCTTTTGCTAGAGGGTATCAGTGATGTAATGAAGCATCTGGAATAAGAGGCAGATTCACCTGTATAAAAACGTTGGTAGGGTGGGACAGTAGTTAGTAGCTGTGGCTGAAACATGACTTCAAATGCTTGCCTTCTTCCATCCCTAAATCAGAGGTTCTCGGTACTGGTCATAAGGCAGAATCTAAGATTGCTTAAAAGGTACAGGTGCCCAGACTGCATCCCAGGCTCCCCAAATCAGAATTTGTGGGTGTGGTTTGGGTGTGTGTATTTTGAAAGCAAATGATGCAGGCAGTTGCTCTACATAACTCCAGTGGAGAACCTGTAGTCCACGCCAGTGGTCTTCACCCTTTGTTGTCCATAGGAATCACCGTGGATCTTGTTAAAATGCAGATTCTGATCCAGGAGATCTGGGTGGGGTCTGAAATTCTGCATTTCTAGCAAGCTCCTGGGGGATGTGATGTTGTCCACCTGTGCATCACCCTTTGAGTCACAAAGATCTAAACTGTTATTAATCCACGATAAATAATGGTTTTACAAATATATATTATCATAAATTAATGGTATTTGTTTATTGAGTTCCTATGTAGGCCTGCTACTATATTAGGAAATGATTTCTAAATTACAAAAGGGACTCAACCATGTAATCAAAATATGTCAGTCTTTTTCAAATCTCCTACCTCAGTTCCTGTCCCTAATAAAGTTGAGATTTCCTCACCCAGCCAGGCGGCCCCTCAGGCAGAGTTCCCCCAGGATGGCTTAAGCCTGTGGGAAGTCCTGCATCCCTGCCACCTTAAATGCCGGGAGTGCAGGCTGCCTTCTCCCTTCACCTTCCTGTTTCAACTTCCACTCTGCCTCCTGTCTTCAAAAATTTTCAGGGAACAGTAAGAAAGTTTCATTGTTCACCACATCCCCTCAATTCCAAGGGATATGTATCAGGCTCTCCAAAGAATTCTCACCTTCTCTGCTCCAGTAGAACAAGCTGGTTCCTGCAGCACAGCCAGCATCCTAGGAAGTGAAATGACAGTTACCACCTTTTGTCCTCAGCTTCGGGATGTAGTGCTGATCCCATAACGAAAGTTCAGTTCCATAGTCTGCACAACATTCCAACAATACGTTACCAACTGCCGATAGTGTGGTATTCTTATATACAAGGATGATACTCTTGGTTTACTAGTAATAGGACAGATACTTTTCCAGGAGATGTGGAAGGGGGGATGTATTTGCATAGATCCGTATTTATTCTGGTTAAGTCCTACTTGTGATTAGTATTAAACATTTTGACAGTATTTGAGGATACAGTTTTTTGAGATAAGAGATGGTATACTCGAATCACTCGAATGATACCAATTAGTCCAAACTTGTCATGCAAGCATTATCCTTTTGGATAACCTATGATCTCCGTAAGTGCCTGGATTTTGACATATAAACATGGTACTTAATGGGAGGATTGCTGGAGCCCTGGAGTTTGAGGTTACAGTGACCTGTGCTTCAGCCACTGCACTCCAGCCTGGGTAACCTGGGTGTCAGAGTGAGACTCTCTCTCTTTTTAAAAAAAGGCTGAATGGTACTTCACTGTGTATATATACACCAGATTTTCTTTAACCATTTATCATTTGATGCACTGATGGACACCTGGGTTGACTGCCTATATCGGCTATTGTGAAAATGTTGTAATGAACACGGGGGTGCAGGTACCTCTTCATTCTGATTTCATTTCTTTAGATACATACCCCAAAGTGGAATTCCTGGATCATATGGTGGTTCTGTTTTTGATGTATTGAGGAACCCCCATACTGTTTTCCATAATGACTGTACAAATTTGCATTCTTACCAACAGTATACAAGGGTTCCCTTTTCTCCACAAACTTGACAACATTTGTCATCTTTTTTTTATTAATAAAAGTCATTCCTACAGGTGTGAAAAAAGCAAAACAAAACATGATTCTTGGGAGTGCTTTGAGCACAGAGAAGTTGAATTAATAGAAAATAAAATAGAGTGAATATGAATTCATTGGCTGATACAGAGAAGCTGAAACTTCCCCTTCCTTGTGCCACCAAAAGCGCATTGCATGTCCTTTACCTCACTCTGGTCTCTTCCTCTTTCCCACAGGGTGTACTGATACCTAGGTTCCGTCTCTTACTCCCTGTCTCTGATTCCCTCTTATTTCACCTGCATCCATCTGGCATAGCCTTAGCTGTTGCTCACTCAGCTCTTTCTGTTACTCTGAAATATCTGGTTCGCACCCATAATACAGATGGGAAGGGGAAAAGCTGTTAGTTTATCTCATGGTTTTCCACTGGGGTAGTTTTGCCCCCTAGAAGAGACATTTGGCAATGACAAGTGACATTTTTGGTTGTCTCAGACTAGGGCGTGCTCCTGGCATCTAGTGGGTAGAGGCCAGGGATGCTGCTACACATCCTACAGTGTACAGAAGCCCCCACAGCAACAAATCATACTGGCCCCAAATGTCAGTAGCTCCAAAGATGAGAAACCCTGCTCTAGGCATTGCTGTTTTCCTATCAGAAAATATCTTAGACTCTTTCTCTGATATTTTGTCCGTGGAAAACCCTCCCTCTTAATCTCAAGATCATTTTCTAGAGACGAAATCTCCAACATTGTGTCACAAATTGCTCCTTTGGTGATGGTGCTGGATGGAGCGCAAACTCATAGCTTGCCTTTCAGCCGTCCTTGTATGTGTGTAACCTAATAAACTGGACCCAGGATCCTGGAGGCTTGATTTACGTTTGGCAATTTATATGAGAGGATCACATTGGATTTCAGAGGGTGCAAGGGTTGAGATGGCCTGGGCTGTGATTGGCCTTTATTATGAGCATTCTCTAGAAACTGAATCAAGAAATAATGAATGGGAAACGACTCAGCATAGGAAGCATTTTTCCATATCCCAGAAGTGATTGTATAATAGAAACCACTTTTCAACACTAAACATGGCTACCGTGGACTTTCATTTGCAACGTGTCTGAGCTATGGCTGTTGGAAAAGGAGAGAATGCTGAGTGTGTTTATTTGAACAACAGCATCATCACATGTTCAAATAAATGTAGCACCTTGGGAGGGTACAGATTTATTATTTCTAACCCAAACATCTTTACACATGCCTTTGGAAGGGTCATTTTGCCAAGTTTGGAAGAAAAAACTATCCAAGCATTAAAAGTCTGACATATTATTTAACTTGTTGAAAAAAGAAAAACCTCTTTGTGGCCAAAACACTCTAGGTCAGCTGGACAACGGTGTATATCATGTTTTTAAAGCATTTGCTTTTGGGCCAAGAAACAGCCCTAGAGAGCAAGTAAAAGACATTGCCCTCACCTGCATATAAACTCATGTAGCAGTTTTCGCTTATGTTTTGGCCGTCGTGCCCAGGAAACTTGGAATTTTCACAGTTGTTTCTTTTGTGCTTTTTTTTCTTGAATGAAATGCCTGTTCTGAATTCCATCGATGTGTAGGAGGTTATATAGTTCATTGCTTATCTTTATGAGACCCCAAATCCATAATTTATATGACCGATTCTTTTTTCAATTACTTTTTTTAGTTGTAAAATATATATAATATGAAATTTATAATTTTTACCATTTTTAAATGTACTTTTGAGTAGCAATGAATACATTCCCAATGTTACACAGCCCTCATCACTGTCCATGTATGGACTTTTTCATCATCCAAAAATGAAACTGTACCCATTAAACAATAATGCCCCATTTCTCTCTTGCCCTAGTCTCTGGTAACCTCTGTTCTATTTTCTGTCTCTATGAATTTGAGTATTCTAGGGACCTCTTATAAGTGGAATCGTACAGCATTTGTCTTTTTGTGGCTAGCTTATGTCACTTAGTATAATGTTTGCAAGGTTAACCAATATTGTAGCAAGTGTCAGAATTTCCTCTCTAAGGCCGAATAATAATTTGTTGTATGCATATACTACCTTTTGTTTATCCATTCTTCTGTTAATGGACATTTGTGTGGTTCCCACATTTTTTTGGCTATTATAAATAATGTTGCTGTGATCACTGATGTACAAGTATCCGAGTCCCTGCTTCGAATTTTTGGGGGCCTATACCCAGAAGTGGCATTGCTGGCTTATGTAATAATTCTATGTTTATCTTTGCAAGGAGCTGCCAAACTCTTTTCCTTGGAGACTGTGCCATTTTACATTCCCATCAGCAATGTTTGAGGGTTCCAGTTTCTCTACATCTTCAATAATATTTATTTGCCTTTTTTTTTTTTTTAAAGTAATAGCCTTCCTAGTGGGTGAGAAGTGGTTTTGATTTGGAATTCTCTAGTGATTGATGACATTGGGGCTTTTTTCATGTGCTTATTGGCCATTTGTATATCTTGTTTGGAGAAATGTCTATTCAAGTCTTTTGCCCAATTTTGAATTGCTTTGGTGTAGTCCATTTTTTAAAAAAGCTGGAATTTTCATTTACCAAGCTAAATACTTACTTACAGCATTATTTCTAGCTGATATTGACTGTGCATGTTTTGGGAAACCTGATTTTTAATGCCGGTTGGTCCTGCCACTTGGACAAGACTCATTTTTAAATCTTAGTTTCTTCATCTGCAGAAGAAGGAGTTTAGGGAGTAGATGTTCAAGATCTCTTACATGCCTCAAATTCTATTATCTTGTCTAATATAAAACCTGGGTAAATGGGGAGATGATAGAGTGTAAATGTGATTAGGCTATCTTTATCATGTTTTACTCTGAAAATATTTTCTGTGATTTCCAAGTATGTACAGTGTGTTCCCTTTTGTACTTTTTTTGGCCCCACTTCTGACTTTGAATCAAAGTATGATTTTGTACAACTCCCGTGATGTATGGTGTGGTGATGTGTCATCAGCCTGACAAGTTTGGTCAGAAAACAAGTTTGGCCTGAAACATTTAAGTTTACAAATGACTTGGCATTTTTAATTTTTTTTTTAATTTTTTATTTTTTTTGCTTAGTTTTAAAAATCAAAGTTCTCAGAAGAGTTTGGCCAGAAACAGAATGACTCCATGGTGGCCTGAAGGCAGCACAGCTTGTTTGGAGCGGGATGAAAGGATGGAGTCAGGTTGGGCCAATAAGGTTGTGGGGGGCTAAGTTTTGTTTTCTTTTTTAAAGAAAACTGAAATGTGAGGCTGCATGCCTTAGAATGTGCTGGAGCCTTGCTGCAAACTATAACACATGTATCATTTAGTGTTAAACATCTGAGCCACGAGGATTTAAATTCTTCACTAGGGGGAAAAAGTTTGAATTTAAATCCTTCGCTGGGGTGAAGAAGTCTAACGTCAATTTTAAACTTAAGGAAAATAGTTTTATAGTAAATGAAGAGGTAGTTTTTCTAATACATATTTAAATTCATTTGCCTCTTGCCAGTTTCCAGGGTTATCTTAATTTACTTAGATTAACAGCTCCTTGAATTTTTTCTTCTCGTGGAGTTAAAGACCAGGCCAGACCCCTGAGCCTTCTTCAGCAGTCAAAATATGGTGTTTAACGGTGTTGGTGTTTGTGCTGGGAATCCACTGGCTCTGTGTCCCTGGAGGCATCAGTGCCTCCTTTTTCCTTTAGGAGGCTGGAGGGCGGAGGAGAGAAAGGTTTAGTTTTACTCCCCCATCTCCCTCCTGCAGGTCCTGGGGGTCTTCTGTGTTCCTCTGCCTAAGGCCAAAGCCGCTGTCGTGAGGCGTTCTCTGTGCCTTTGTCACGAGTCTCTTGATTCAACTGTCTTAAATTTTGCCGTGTTTGAATGTGCCTCTGTTTCCTGATTGGCTCTTGACTCATACTGGAATTACAGTTTAACTAGACTTGAAGGTAGATTTTTTTTTTTTAAAGTTGATTTGTATGGCATCTTTAAAATAATTGTAATTAGCTTTTTAAAATATGTAACACGTCCTACAAAATTTAAAAGGGATAAGAGGGCTTACCATGGAGTAATAAGTTTTTCTCCCATTTTGTTCTCTAAACACCCAGTTCCTTTTCCTAAGGGTAAATATTCTTTCCTATTTGTCATCTCCCAGAATCCAAATGTACTTCACATCCGCGAAACTGCCAGACTGTTTTATTTACTGTGTCGTACTGTGCTTTGTTCACTTACCAGTCCGTATCAGCACAAATAAATCTGCCTTGGTTTTTTAAAGGCTGCATAATATACCATCCTGGCATATAACTTATTTAGTGAGACTGAATTATTGGACATTTGCCTTTCTACTTTTGCTGTTATCATCCGAGCTGCAGTGGATAATGAAAGTCTTAGTGTGTGTTTGCCAATATCTGAGGATAAATTCATAGAAACAAAATAGCTGCATCAAAATTGCTGCGTATTTAATTTTTACAGATATTTACCAAATTATCTACTATAAAAGTTGAACTAATTTATATTCCCAACAATGTATGAGATTGTCTATATCACAATACTCTTTCCTGTGCAGATTAAACATTTGAACTCTGCCACTCTCATAGCTTGGAGTTTTAATTAGCATTTTGCTTATGCATGAGATTAAGTCTCTTTTCATGTATCTAAAACAGAGTTTCTCAATCTCTGTGTTATTCATATTTGGGCAGATAATTCTTCGTTTTGTGGGGCTGTCTCGTGCATTATAGGATTTTTTTTTCATTATAGGATGTTTATAGCATCCTTGGTCTCTACCCATTAGATTCAAGTAGCAACCCACACCTCCCCAGGTAGTAGCAACCAAAAACGTCTCCAGTCATTGCCAAATGCCCCCTGGGGGCAAAATTATCCCTGGTTGAGACCCACTAGTCTAAAAATTTTTCTTCTTTGCCTGTTTTTCTTTTCCACTGCATTGTTAGGCATTTTAACTTTACTTATGGTGGTTTGCTGTTTATTTCTTTTTAAAGCGACGTACAAAAATTTTGGATTTTTTAATGTAGTAATATTTATCAATCTGCTTTTCACTTATATACCATTGATAGAGAAATTGATTTTTGATAACATTTTGTTAAATAAAGGAACCAAACCAAATTCTTCTTCCTTTATTTTATTTTACTTTATGTGTTTAGAGACAAGGTCTCACTCTGTCGCCCAGGCTAGAGTGCAGTGGTGCAATCATAGCTCACTGCAGCCTAGAATTTCCAGGCTCCAGCTATCTTCCTACTTCAGCCTCCCAAGCAGCTTGGACTACAGGCATGTACCACCATGCCTGGCTAATTTTTAAATATTTTGTAGAAAAGGGGTCTTGCTGTGTTGCCCAGGCTGGTCTCAAACTCCTGGCCTCAAGCAATCCTTCCTCAGCCTCCCAGAGTGCTTGGATTACAGGCATGAGCCACTGCGTCTGACTTCTTCCTTTAATCCGCTGTTTTACCTCTTCTCTTCAGTCTTAGTCAACAAACATGGGGAAACCAGAGTAAGCCCTGAATTTTGTTGATGAGTAGCATATAGATGTATTGGAGAGGATCAGAAATCTTAAAGTAACAACAACTACTACCATTGAGTTCCTTTTGTATGCTCAGCATTGTGTTAGGTGCCTTGCATGTATTATGTCTTATCCTTGCAACAGAGCCCTGAGTGATCAGGCTGTTATGATCATTTCATAGATGAGGAAGCTGAGGACAAAAGACATTAAGTTACTTGGCCAAGGCCATAGAGCAAGCAAGTAGCACAGCTAGGTTTCCAACCCAGATCCCCCAGAATCCCTGGGTCATGCTTTACCCTGTGCATGGTGTTGTCTCAAAGCTCTCTGTGCTGAGGCTGGCATGGAACTTCAGGGGAATTCTCAGGGAGACGACCATATTTGGCATCCCTGTGAGATCCGTCTTCTTTCTGCTTGGCTTGGAGAGATCCCCAGAGTGCTTTCCTCTGCTGCATCTGACTCATGCTGTTCACCGAATCTTGGGTCTTAGACTGAGCTCTGTCATGAACTGGTGTGAATTGCTTCCTCATCTGTAGAATGGGAAGGATAATACCCACTCATAGGATGTTGAATGGCTAAATGAAAGCAAATGGTTTGCAAAAACGCTTTATAATTAGCAGAGCAGTTTCCATATGTTAGGTGTTACTGTGAGTTAGTATTGCCTGATTACCATACATCATACATTTGATTACATCAAAATGCAAACTTTTTGAGCTACAACAACTGAACGTATTTTAATGTATTATAAGATATGAGAGATTGGTATGAACAAATATAACCAGTGTATGTTAAATTAAACTTACAAAATAGCATAAATTGATGATATAGCCAAGTACTTCAAGATTTTCGTGTCATTTAGCTACAATTTCAAGTCTGAGTCAAAGAAATTGCTTGTGCTACATGCAATTTTCATGTATTTTAAGAGAATCTGAAGAACTTTGATTCTATTTGATTTGCTATTGGGGTTTTCATGAAGAATTTAAAAATCTGACAGTTCTGCAAATGACAGATTTTATGCAGTTGGCAGCCGTCCCATTGGTAACTGAAGAGCAGAGGTTTTACTTGGATTCAAGGCATGCAAGGGAAACACACGTAATTTTCCCTTTTCTAGAGTTCTTGGCCTTAGAAATTTAATGTTGAAATAAAAGATGCTGAAAAATGTGTATGTCAAACATCAAAGAAAGGTATTGAGATCCTAGAAACTCGTTATTGTCTGTGATTATTTAAGATGTTGTTAGAATTGAAATGTGGCTAAGGTGCGTAGGAGGGTGAAGAGCTTCCAGGGCTGTAGGCAGTGAAGGGAGGAAAACCGTATTTCAGATGTGGCTCATTTACTGTCTGAAACTGGTGTGTTTCTGAAAAGTTGAAGCCTGATGATCTTACCGATTGTACAAGATGATCGTGGGTGCGAGAGGAGTGAATGTTCTGTGGACATGTGTGGAGAAGTGAATGGGAGACCCTTAGAGCTGAAAGGTAGCATTCATTTCTTTCTTCATTGTATAGATCAGAAAATTGAGGCCCAAAGAGGGAAGTGAGTACCTCAAGGTTACAGTTGGTGCCAAAACTCAGATTCGGATGCAGAATTCTGACTCCCATTGCATTGCCAAATGAGATTGTTTTTATAACATTTTTATATATGGAACATTTTTAAAGTGGCCGTCTGTAGGATGATGCTACTGTGTGGAGATTTCTAATGCAGTTTGCATGTTTAAGAGAGGAATATCAGAGAGGGATTCTGTCCCCAGCTGCTGAAATGCAGATGTCTTTTTCTCACTGATCCTTGTTCTCACCCAAATAAGGTGAGGGTGAGAGTCTTTGGGTAACTGGGAAAGCTACAAGGACTATACTCGAGGGAGAATAGATACGTAAAACAAGCATTCCTCAGTCATTATGTAAACCTTTTTTCAACAAAAGAATGAGTAGATTATGTTGTGTAAACTTCAGATACAGATGTATATGGAATATCCAACCTAGTTATCCAGGGATTAAGAATTGAAAATGCAAGAAGCCATGCAGAAGAAATACCCCGGGGCACTGAGAGGCTACTTACTGTCTACAGGAACTTCTACAGGGCTTTATAAAGGTGGACACCACAGTTTCTGGAATTTACCCAGAGGGAGAATTGAGACAGGGCATCCCAGATGAGCTCGAGTCAGGGAGACTTACTTTTCCCTGGCTAATTCCTGGAGGGGGGTCCTGAATAACATGTTTTTAGATCATGCAAAGGAAGTAGAGTAATACAGTACCTGTGATTCATTGACATTGTGGTTATCGAAGGAGTCACCTTCTAGCCAGAAAATGGAAGATTTCTTTCCAGTGATTCACATGTATTAACCAGAACACTTTGACTTCCTGGAATTTAAAACATAAACTCAAGTCTCTTGGCAATAAGTTTTAAACACTGCAAATCAATGAATCTCCCCGCTCCCAGCTCCCTCTCTCCTATTCCTTCCCTCTAACCCTGATCCTTTAAATGGGTCACAGCATACCTAAATGGTAGATAGCTGTGATGACAAAAAAAACTTCAAAATGTCTTCAAAATGGTACACAGAGTGCACCTTTTTTCTTTTCTATGGTACTGATGCTACGTTCTCAGTCCGGCACACAGTATAATGAAATAGGAAATGCATTTCTTTGGAGAGCTCAGTTAAGGTGAGATGAAAATACCTGTCATGCTTCTTTGACTCGTGGCCAGGCAGAATGCAGTGAGATGGGAATGTGGGGGGCTTAGGTTCTGCTTAATCCCAGCCCTGAGCATGCGTGAGTGAGGAGCAAAGCATCGGCCTATCGAGCTGTGGCCATGGCAGTGACAACTACGTTTTATTGACTCCCTCTTCCCAGCCTCTGCCCAGTCCTGCTTGTCTTCACAGGGGGGAGGGGCAGTGTGCTTGCTGCTGTGGCCCTGCAACCCCAGGGTGTCTGTCGTATCATAAACAATCAAAAATATGGGTCCTTCCAGGCTGCAGCTAAATTAATGGTGATGTCCCTCAGAACATGAGTGTTTGCTGTAAAATCAAGGCCCAGCCAGTCCAGCAGCCACTGCGCCAGCTGTTGAGTTTGAGTTAACAAAAAGCTGTCACTTCTTGCACTTCCTGTCTGGCACCTTTTAAAGGTAATGTCAACGCCTCCTCTTCCAGAGAAAGAATTTCTGTCCCTCATTTCTTCCAATTCTTATTCTTTGCGTCTTACTCATTCAGCTCTTTAAATAACACTTTTAAATAATAGAAAGAGATAAACTCCACTGGTGTGAGTCTATTTAAGGCCCCCCCTGCCGACTTACTGAAGCTACATACTTACTCTGCCACTTGGATCTGTGGGTTGGTCCAGTGTAGGCTTCTTTAGTTGCCCATGTGATAATCTACAGGATTATTAGAGAAGAAGAATTCCTAGAGTAAAACTGTGGGGAAAGATTTGGTTCAGAGCTAGAAGGAAAGGAAAACTGTTTACTGAGTACCATCTGTATAGCCAGTATAGTTTTAGGCATTGTTCTAGGCTGTTTCTCTTCATCCTGAAGACAATGGGTATGTTATTTTCATTTACCGATTAGAAAACTTAGATCTATTAAATTTAAGTAGAATATTCAATCCAGAGTAAAAAAAGAAAAAAATCCAACTGTAAAAATAACCATTATGGACAATTTCCATTTCTGTAGCCACACAGAGAAAATTTATTAGGGTCTCGAGAAGACTCGCCCCTTTTAATTGTTGGTAGATGAATAGCAAAACTTGAATTTACTGGAATCCAAGTGCCTTGGAATGATTTGGAGCAGGTCATTCATGTGGTTAGGGCAACACTGCTTCCAGGGGAATGTTTTGATTGATTGTGTCAGCGTCCTTGGGTGGCCCTCTCAAGAGCTTGAATGCCTGTGCAAGTTTTGTTTCCCCTAGCTAGTTTCTAAGCTTTTACAAATGATGTGTCACATCTTCCCTCTATTTTGTTCCTCTAATAATGAATTAGTGTAATAAATTAAATAGTATGGAAATTCAGCACAAGTGGGTTGACCTAATGTAGCTATAAGCTTTCCCAGTTCTGTTGAGAATCACTAGATGTTATGGATAAGAATACCGTCAGCTAGGTATTTGGCCCTTGTGATCGGTAGCATTTCTGCTTCATTATTATTGGTCATTGTGTTGCTTAACTCAGGGATGGAAAGTAGAGTTTATTTTATGTATCAACTCTATCTGTGGCTGACGAGCATACTATGTTGAGAAGGATTCAAAGTTTACAACTAGGCCCAACAAGAGCCATGATAGGTTTGTAACTTTTTTTTATGGGCAAGGAGAGTGTAGCACCTGCCCTATAGCTACTGTTCCGATGGATGTTTTCAGCAGCCCAGTAGTCATGGCAGTGAAGACTTGATCTTTCTGCCCCCTCCTGGCCTTCCCGGAAGTTATTGGGACAATGCATGCACTTTGGAAATAGCATGGTAGACTTTGAATATTGACTCTGCCATTTGTTAATGGTGTGCTTTGAGAAGAACACTGTATGTCTCAAAATCTCAGTTCTCTTCCGTAACTTGGTGTAAGACAATGTCTTCACAGAATTCCTGCAAGGAACAGATGAGATAATGAATATAGTACCCTGTCAAATAGAAACCCAACAATTGTTAGTACCTTTCTGTTACATTGAGGTCAAACAGGCAACTTCTTTATTGAGACTATGTTGTCCTTGTCATCTGCAAACAAATAAGAATATTTTCATATGGATGAATGGATAATATTAATGTTGGCTTTAAAGCATTTAAAATAGTTATGTTATTATTTCCATCACTTTCATGTACTAAATTATTAGCTGCAAGGAGTTAATATCTTTTAATCCATTAACAAAGAAAGAAAGAACCCTTTCAACAGGTTTATGTTGGGCATATTAAAGAACCTGCATTTTAGACTAAACATTCAGATGATAGCTTTTACTGATGATCAGTCTTAAAAATTATGACTCATTTGGTTAGTTACTGAATAATCCCTTCTGTACTTCCAGACAGTTCTCACTCAATTATTTGTTTTTCTCCTATGGCTTTTGAATTGCTTATTTCAAGTGGCAGTGGAGTGACTTGTTAAACATGGGCATGCTTGCTAGCATTCTTTGATAGCTTCACAAAGGCTTGAGAAACACATGCTGAAGAACTTACTTGATAGACTTACCATTTTTAGAATAGAGTGACAGCCATAGATACGTGATTTCTGTGTTTTGTCTGGCTCAAAAGAGCAAATTCGGAGGGACATAGTAGTATCATCTTATCTACGTTGTGTAGCTAAAGTGTTAAATTTAAGGTACCAGAATAAAGGGTGAAGTTTATCAATTCGGCATGTTTATTTAATAAATTTTCATTTCTTTGTATGTGTGTCAGTAGATTCATATATAATGAATGAGGATAAACATAGTGGTTAAGCAACATCCTAGAAAATCAAAATTAGTTCTTCCTTAATGATTATTTTTTGTGTTAGCTCTAGGAATTCTGACTGGATGTCATAACCATAGATGTAATAATTACTTGGAAAATTCTATCAATCTCTGGTTTTTCCTCTTTCTATGGGGTATTGGGCTATGAAAACCAGAATTTTCCATTTTAATTGTAAGAACACTGAATACTTTCATGCTGATGGTGAAAGCAGAAATTTTGTTCTTCCAATAAAGTTTAAGCTTTCCTCATCTAGACCGTATTGATTACACACGTACTTGACACGTACAATTCACTATCTTTCATCTGGCTGGCCGTTGATCAGCTTGCTAGCAGCTGGAGGATCTACTCATAAATCGCTCAGGGAGATTATGAATAAGCTGTAAGTTTATCCACATGTGTAGCCTTTCTCCTCAGTGATATAAAGTCTTCATATTCAAGAAGGAGATTAATGATAGGATTTTATTATAGTTTCTTACTTTTTTTTTAAAAAAGGAAATGAACAACATAAGTGAGCAATTAGTTGAATTTTGTAGGAAGGATTCAGAAGAGAACTGCTAGATATAGACTGGAACCACCGTCGTTAGACCCAGGGCCAACAGAAACAGCGCAAGTGTATGTTAGAAGCAAAGGCAAGAAGGCCTTGGTAAAGAGTTTAAGAAAGTGTTCCTTTTAGATCTAAGGAATGGGAAGCTTTAGGAGACTTGAAATTGGGACTTGACATTGGAAAATATTCCAGTATGCTAAAAATAATGGAAAGAATACAAGATATGGTCTTAGAAGTATTCTGGATGTAGTAGTAAATGGGCTAGGACAATTTGAGGCTTGCAACTAAGGTAGCAGAACTGTTCAATCTTTCAACGACTGTTGCTGTCTTATGGTGGAAAAGCATTGGAAAGAGTCTAAAATAGCATGGAATGCTAGTTGAAAACTATCACTTCACTTATAGCATTATTACGCTACTTATGTTGGTGTCTGTCGTTTGGAATAACAAATAGCACAAAAACTGTACTGGGAAAAATACTCTTAAATGACCCACAGATAGGTTCAAAGAGATTTAACTTTAAAGCCTCTGGCCTCTGTCAGAAGGCTGGAGAGTTGGCTCCACTGAGGTTCATTCAAACCTTTGACATTTATTTGGCACCCATTTAGGTCTAAGCAGTTTTCTAGGTATTCATGAGAAGGTGTGCATCCTTGAAGCTTGAATGTAGGCGATTTCTGTATGATGCATATTTGTGCAGACGTGCACAGAGAAGCAGGTGTGCCCAAGCCTTCAGGGCACAGTCACGTGGAGACCTCACTTAAAGGAAGGACATGGAGTGGTGATGGGGCCCAAAATCTGAAGAGACTGAAGAGTGGGAAGAGAAATTCTTCCAGAATCTATCCAGAAGGATGGCATGTGCATTGGCATGGATTCAAGACTGGGAGTGTGGTATGTTCTGGGAATCACAAGTGGTTTGGTTCCATGGTTGCAATGTACAGCCGTAGAAAAATCCTGTGGGGAAATGAACTGATTGGTCCAATATATGCATCAGAAAGTCCATTCTAGCTATGTGGTATAGAGAGAGCATATTGGAGGAAGGTAAGAAAAGAGGTAGGGACAGTATTGAGGCTTCTCTATAGTCCATGAAAGAAGTAATAGCCTGAACTTGGACAAAGGCACTAGGGAGTGGAGAGAAAGAAAGAAACGGGAGAGACACTGATGAGAGAAAAGCTGTAGAACTTGGTCAGCATTGACATCGACTTATGGGACAGGGAAGAATCTAGGCTCCAATGTTTATGGCTCATAAAGAGTATTCTTTAAAATTTAATAGATTACAGGACCATAAAAACTTAATACTGAGAAGGAAATTGTATTTATCATTTTACCAATTAGAAAACCAGTTCCAGAGAGCTGAATTGAATTGCTTGAGGTCATTTAGCTGCGTTATGCAGACCTACAACTGGAACTGAGATTTCTTGGCTCCCAATGCAGGTATCTTCTGACACATTAGACTTTAAACTTGTACAGTAAAAATCTCTGTAGAAAAGGTGATTTTATTACATCCACGATTTTAAAAAAATTATTATAATTATTATCATTTTAGCAGGCTGAGTCTCTTTCTTGGTAAAAGTAATGGACTAGAAAATGTGACTCATATGGTCAAGATTGCTTAACTACGTCAGTTCCATGAAGAGACATAATAGAATTTTGTAAGTGAACTAGTAAAAATGCTTTACTCCAAATGGCTTGTGAGAATATGTGCTTGAAAACGGCTAGGTTTCAAGCTTTGATGGTCTTGAGCCTACTAGTAAATATAAAAGGTGTAAAATACCTTTTTCTTTCCCCGTTAGCTTTTCAAGTTACTAGTTCAGTTTTGGAAACTACCTCTTCCACAACAGCCAACAACTCTAAAAGCAGATGCACACCCTTCTATGAATAATATATGTTTTTTCCCCCCATATTGTTTGGAATGGATCTATAATAAATTATGAAATTTTGTGTTGAAATCAATTTGGTAAATTTTTTAGTTCGTAAGAATTAGAGAAATGATTGAAGTTTGTGAAAATACTTCATTTTATATCAGTAAAAGAATCATTGTATGGTATGTTTCAATTCTGAATTAAAGCATCCTTGTATAGTTGCCTTAACTTCAGTGTCTAGCCATAAAAGGAAAAGAGAAAGAGCGAAACAGAAGGAATACTAAGGAAAAGTTTCTGAAATTCTTCTTTGTATACCCAAGTAGTTTCTCTGATGATATTTGGTTTATTTAGGAGAGTCGCCAGAAGGATTTGGAAATTTTTCTAGTCCTGATTAATGATAATAGTTTTAATTTACTTTTCTTCCATGTCTCTGATTCTTATCCTGTACAAAATCTAGACCTCCAATTGTTTTATTGTGGTAACTGAGTATTAGCATATACACTAGGATGTTTCAAAAGTCAGCTTAGTCTAAGTCTGAGCTACATCTCAAGAGAGTTAATTAGAAACATACTCACGGGCCAATACTGAGGATTAGAAGGAATTATCTTCAGGAAGTCAGTTTTGATACATATTGTCTTGATTTAATGGAATGTTCCAGATTGAGGAAGTATATACGGAGGCCTGAGGAATGAATAGGCATATTTTAATAACCTGAGCTTGACATATCAAGTTATTTAAGTTAAATGGAAATAGACATCTTGGCTCATCCCATCAGTCAGTAATGAATCACGTGGCTCCGAATAGCTTTAGCGTTTGACTCTGGAAAGTTCTGCTGTGTGATTTTAAGCAGTGCACAGTAGAAGCTCTAAAATTACCTCCACATAACTGACTTTCCAAATTAACCAATACCCTTTACTCCCTTTTAAAAATACATCGATACCCACAGTGTGCTGAATACTAGCTGATAGCTACTCTTGGGTTCACCCCACATATTACACCTCCCAGGGCTGAGTTGTATTCCTACCAAGAGTCAGTTCTTTTGTTCCCGACCTGATAATATTTAATTAACTGTTATATAAACTGATAAAAAATGAGTGCAAAAAAAATTGTTTTCATGAAAATTAAAATGAATAATTTGGAAACTCAATAACAGTGAATCATTAATACTGACAGCTGATTTAGGGTTAGGCAAGACAATGTTAAAACTTTGGAAAGCAAATCATAAAAACTGGGAATTTGGCATTCAAATGTCTTCCCAATTAAAAAAATGTTTGTAAAAAGTTCATTTAGTTGTCCAAGAAAACATTTATTATTAGGTACCTACCATGGGATAAAAGCATTTTGCTAAGCTCTGGGCATGAGCAGCTGAAAAAGGCAAGGTCCCAGAGATTTCTTTCCTCCTGCAACTTACGGCCTTTTGGAGGAGTCAGACATGGACCCAGACCATTATAGTCCAGTTCCATTTGTGCTGTACACATGCATTTCTTGCTCTGAGAGTATGTGGCAGGGAGGGGGAGCTACTAGCTTTGCCCTGGCTTCATTCAGGAAAGGCCTTAGTGAGGAGGTAATACTTAAGCAGAGGAAGCTTGGATTGGGTAGTGAAGTGTGGGAAGTGGGTGGAGAGGAAGAGGAAAGAGATTTTGTAGAGCCGCAGGTGTGTGTGGGAGCAGGGGGTGGCCAGCAGAGACCAAATGTTGGGGGTGGCTGGAACTGAAGAACACGTGACAGCAATAGCAGTAGGGAAGACTGGGCAGGTATCAAGAACTAGATCAAGAAGAGCTCTTCTGCCATGAGTGTGGTCTAGATTTCCTCCACTGGTGGTAGGGAATCTCTGAAATTGTCAGACAGGAAGTTAGTGTGCTTGGCTTTTAGCTCAAATGAATCTGTCTCTGAAGGTGTGATCCAGTTAAAAGTTACTTGGGAACCTATTGGCTCTCCATCTGAATTTGTGGTGTAATATCTATAAATCATTTTCTATTTCCTGTTAGACATTCTCATCACTCTGTGCATACAAGCACAGAGAATGGGTGCTGTGTAGGAGAAGCAGGCTGAATTATTATTATTATTTTTTTATCTAACAGGTCATGAAATGAAATTTATGATGCAGTCTTATACATTTTTAATATTTAGTATTTGTGAAGAGCCATTTTTTTTATCTCTGACTTCAGTTTCTTCAACTAAGGCCTATAGATCTAAAGGCAAAAAAATGGAAAATCAGTTATTATTAACCAAAGTGGAAACCAGTATCTAAATCATGGAAATAATTCTTGGTTATTTAGCCCATTTTCATTCTGAGCAGTTTAGGCAATCTCTATGTAGACTTTGTCTATATCCTCTGATTTACATGTAAAACTTTGAAACCCATCGGTGTTTGGAATGGTGCACCGACCAGTCTAGAAAGGCCTCTAAAACCAGTTTTCCCTGGGCATTTTTGTGTGAGATTTAAAGGCCACAATTAGTGGGCTTCTTAGCATGTAAAAGAGGCATCGGGAGCCTGTTTTCCTGCCTAAGGGTTTTCCAGTTGAGGTATCTAGAAAGATCTGAGGCTGAGCTTCTTGAATGTCCCTCCAGCAGCTACACAGGCTATTCCATATCCTTTAGGGTGGGTACTTCCCTAATTATGGTGATTTTGACACCTTGTGCTGCATCTCAGCCTCACCTACCTATGTGCTGCACGTGATAGCTTGCTACCCAGAAGGGAGGACAGAAAGGGATCCCTGCCCTTTAAAAGAAAGAAAAGACCAGGATAGAAAAATAGGCCTTGGCCGTGGCAGCACAGTTGTGGGGGAGCCATGGGAAAGTAATGATCCATGGACGGTGGGAATAGAAAGAAGCTGTAGACGGGCCATGCAGATTTTGTTTATAGTAGTGGTTCCCAAACATTGTCTACCCAGAATTTATTCCTTTTGGCATCTGACTGAATTTCACAGACCCCATTTCATTTTATTGCCCAGTGTGTTTCTTCTTTCATGTCCCATGGGGAAAGTTTCTCTGCTTTTGTGTTAGTCCTAGAAGGTCTCTGTGCTCTTTTTCACCCTGCATTCTTCCTCTGTTCTTCCATGCCTCACTCCACCCTAACTGCTGGATTTTATTTCTCTTTTCCACCACTTTATGTCTCTCTCCCCCTTTGAAGCCTTCTGTTCAAAATAACTGCTTATCTTTTTTTTTTTTAAAAAGGAAAGGACGTTTTATTTAATAACTAATATTAAGATATTTAGATAATTTTGATTCAAAATGTTATAGTTATAATCCATATGTACACACATCTGGGTAAAAACTCCAGATGGAATGAGTTAAATAAATTAAGCAAGAAAGAGAAGAAAATAATCCAAAACATTAGCATGAAGTTAGGTTAGTTATCAAATACTTGGAGGGGTAATAGCTTTTTAAGGATTGAAATAATAGAACGTATTATACAAACAAGAACTTATAAACTTAATTATATAAAAACAACTAACAAAATAAAATTTGTGTATCCAAGACAAACTAAAGTGAACAGAAAGTAGACTGACAAAGATATTCTCATCAGTAGGACAAATAAGATCTTAACGTCCATTATCTATAAAAACCATCATGAAAGTAATTAAAAAATCATTAAGACTCTAAAAGATAGGTTAAAATATATGGATAAAAAGATAGGTCAAACAATGAAATGAAAACAGTAAACAAGCATGTGGGGAAATGTTCAAAATCTTTCTGAGTGTCTACTATATGTAAGGCATTATGCTGGAGAAATAAGTATGATCAATATTTTAAAATAAACAATAGAATATTGAGAAGCTAAAAAAATCTTTAGTAAAGACATGTAAAATTAGCATTGTGATAATATAATCAGATTTTAAGAAAAATGTTTATAGCTCAGAAGTTTTCTTGCAACTAGTAAATTAATAGAAATATTAAAAAATAAAATCCAATGGTTACCAGATGTGAATTTGATATGCCAATATACTGCTATCGATGTTATTAGTTGGCATACTCTTTTTGGAAGATTCGTCTATCGTTATACTGAGAAATTCAGTAGCTCCGCACTCAATTCTGGGAAGAGTAGTGAATGAAACAGCGTGCAGTATATGGCACGACCTAACTGTAAGAATATGCACATCCCTTTGGTTGCCGATATGCTGGTTTGGCTTCCCCTCTTTTACGTTTCCGTTGTGCCCTACCATAATAATCATGAAGTTGATGATGGTGGCTAACATTTGCTGAGTGCTGACTATATGCTGAGTTCTAAGGGCTTTGAATATATGAACTCATTCAAGCCAAACAACAACCACACGAAGCCAGATACAATTATTATTCTCATTTTACAGGTGAAGAAACGGGGGAAAAAAATAAAAATAGTAACTTGGCCAAGGTCCTACCGCTACTGATGAAATTGAGATTCAAAGCCCTGGCAGTCTGATTCTAGGCTCTTGCTTGTAATGTCCATGCTCTGTGTCCTAGCCATGATGGGACAGTTCCTTTAGTGTAATTGACTTATGTGTGTTTTTCTAGTTCACTGTATCTCCTAGCATATTGCCTAGTGCATACTAAGCAATCAGGAAATATTAGTCGAATGCATCAGAAAGTCATTACTAAGAAGGATAAAACTATATGCTTGAGGATGTTCCAATGTTCCTTTTATGGCTTTTGATAGTTACAGCTGTTAAATGTTATAGATAAAGCTGTAACAGAAACATGACATTACAGCTTTATCTGTAATAGTTAAAAAGAAATGCAGTCGAAATAGACAATAGAGGAATGTCTGTGAATATTATATAGCTACCAAGAATATCAGGGATTTAGGCTCTGTAGCAATACGTAGTGCATAATAGTATGAAGGTTATGTAGTGATAAAATATAAATGTAAACTGTAGTGATTACAACTGTAATCTGAACATCGCTCTAGGGTTTACTAGTTTGTGGGTATAGGTGAATGATAATAAACCAAATTACACTAGCCTAAAGCCCTTGCTTGCTTAACTTCATCCTCTCTGCACCCCCTCTAGGTGTTTCTGAGAAGGGGCGCTCCCTACCCCCCACCACATAGCATCTGCACAGGTCTTCTGTTAAGACTCTCTGAGGTCCACTGCAGATGGAGTCTCACGGGAGCCTTACCACTGCCCCATGGAAGATCCCCTCCCCAGAGCACTGGGTCTGTGCCCTTCTTGCCATCACTTCATACTCCCTTGACGTGCCCGAGAAGTGCTTGGTGATCCACAATGCTGAGAGCATAGCTCGTTCTCCAACCTTCTCCTGCTCCCTGACGCCAAAGCAATGCTGCTTGTGCCCAGAGTCTCACAGAGAGTGTGGGATTACAGAAGATAAGTGCCAAGAGGGCAGGGATTTTTGTCTCTTGTTTATGGATGTTTGCCAAGTGTTAGGACAGTGCCTGGCCCACGGTAGACAGAAAATAAATAGTCACTGAACGAGCGAACACTTTTCGAGCCTCTTGCCTTCACTTCTCACCTCACTGGAACCCAAAGGGACAGGCGATAGACCAGCAGTATGCACTAGACCCTTCTTCAGTCGTGGAAGTGCTCCGTATCCATAGTCTTCAACAAATGCTGTTCATTTCCTTTTTTGTCTCGTTGTTGTTGACTCTACTCCTACTTCTCCTCCAATGCCTGTGGCCCAGAAAACTGCTTTGTTCTTTTGCTAATAAAAAGTCCTGAAGTGGACTGACTTGCAGATTTAGATCCCTGGGAAAGATCCTTAACGTACAACTGGCCAAACCCTCAGTCTCAGCTCAGGCTCCACTGCAGCAGCCCATCACCAGTTACAGAAAACGTCTGTGCCTATGAAAGGAGTCTGCAAAGGGCTTGGCACAGACTGTGTGGTGAGATCTGTGGAACACAGTGAGCCCCTCTATCAGAGGAGGTGTGTGGGAAAGAGCCCTGAAACAGGATTTACGAAACCTGGCTCTCGTATTGTAAGCACACACAGTCTCTGCACCTCACTCCTTTTCTGTGGAGGAAGGTGGTTGAATCAGATGGTTTAGCTTAGGTCTCTTTCAGCACCTCTGTGGAAACCGTAGCACTTTATGGACATAGATTGAAAAGTCCTTCTCTAGTGTATGCTAAAGTTATGTCAGAAAAAAAAAGAGAAGTGTTAAAAGAGGTGTGGCTGCATGCTGCATTTTTCCCACGTGGAATCTTTAGGGAATTAAATTAATGGCGACAATTTTTTTGTTGAGCTCCCTTCTGTAAAATGCGGTGCTATGAAGTATGGGGGATGCAGAGATTAAAACATGGCTTCTTTCCTGCATATTCAAAATATAATAGAAAGAAGAATAAAATAATAAGAATACACGGAAAATGGGTACATGTTATAGAAATCATGTTAGATGTTACTCCCTGCCCCATTTGCAAATGTCTCCAGGGTTCCTTCTTACTATGTAGTATCCTCTTTTCTTCTTTGAAAGATAGTTTCTTTTTTTGGAGGCTATGTTTGGACCAGACTTTAAAGGCTACGAGAATTTGGACTGGCTGCGATGTCAGAAGGTTTTATTGCAGTTTTGTGCTCTTCAGTTAAATATGTGTGTTGAGACTTTGACTTAGTAAATATTTAGAAATTCTAGATTTAGGTTCATCTCAAGTCCTTTTCTGAGACTCAGGAATAAATAGATAATAAGCAGACATTAATGAGCTTACTGAGTGTATGGGCTTAGTCTCTAGAGACAACCCAGCAGACGGAGTTTACAAGTTACAGCGATAGTGGTTAAAACAAATTTTAAAAGGTTTTTAAGTTTATTTTTAATATTATTGTATATAGTCTAGGCCTCAATGGTGGTACTTGGTTTGTGAGAAAACATTTGCAGTGATGTCAGAGAAAATGCCAGGCTACAGTGACTGAAATGGCAGCATGTCCCTTCAGATAGTTGCAGTGATAGCATATAAAAGGTGGGTCTGTAAGGAAGCATGTCATCGCTTTTATGAACCCAATTTCACTGCCTGCTAATGTGGAGCGTTATCATTTCCCTAAGTGAAGTCAACTTTTTATAAATCCATGAGCATTTTATTAACTACTTAGTAAGCATGAAACTTAACATTTGAATCAGTGTCCGAGTATACATTAAAAATCAAAATAAAGCACACCACTCAACCGATTAACTCCAGTTCCTTCTATGCAGTTTGCATGTGGCTGGATAAACGTTTGTCCTTATTTTAAAATTTAAATCCTGCCAATCACATTAGATGAGATGAGGAAATCTGAATTTTTCTGTATTTACTAACCTGGTTGGAGTTTGAGAACCGGAATTTCACGGATGGAAAAAAACCTGTGGATTATAGCACCCAGCCACCAAAAATGCATTTTGCAGCTAAGGATGCTGTAATCTACAAAGCAATTTTTGAAGTTTTTGAAGATCGTTGCTAATGGAGGCCCCAAATTCAAGGTATCTGAGGTTTGTGTATTTACTATCTCTGCAGCCTGCAGATATTGCTACGTTTTTTCCTAGGGGTAAAAGAGCTTTGATGTTTGGGAATTATTAGGAGATAGCCACAATGACAGCATCTTCGGGGAATGGCATGAAGTGGAATTTTGTGATGCGGTTGATATATGGAGCTTCTTAGGTTATGCAAAGTGTTAAGATCAAGTTAGATGGCCAATAGCCATGGTGAGATTGTTGCTGAATGAACAGAAAGCCATAAACAAAGTTGAGATGACGAATGGCTTCATCCCAAATTGGAAGCTCTGGTGTGTGTGATAGGATTTCTTATCTCCTGGATTATAAACAGAATGTCGTATTGAAGCATTTACTAATGTCCACCAGCATTAAAAATTAAGGGTATTCTTGGAATTGTTTGCATTAAGGTTGATATTTTACACTTGTTGAAAGCTGCATTGACTTTAACGTTAGCCCAATGTACTTAGTATTTGATAGGTGGGGATGGCATGGAAGTGGTCTTATTAATTTTCAAAGCAGGTAAAACAGAATGCCCTATTTGATCAGGTGAACTAAACCAATGGCTAAAAATAGTTGTTAAAATCAATGATGCTTGTATGGTATCTCACCACCATATTGGTTCGTGATGATAATAGTCTTGGAGTTTTGAGGTGAGTGCTATGAAGGAACTTCCTTTTAATAATTTCCTTCCTCTCCCAACATTTTTGCAGGTATTAGAGCATTCCTATATCCTACAGCATATTTTCATTTGCTTTTTAAAAATGTAACCTCTCCATCTAGAGTTTAAAACTGACTCGTTACTATGAATATTTGTGAAATCTCTTAGTCCTTGTAAAATACAAAATAGAAAATGCTCTTATTACAAAGCAATGAAACTATAATGTGTGCGTTTTCACATCTGATGTCTAAAAATGCACATATACTTCAAAAAAAAATCAAAGAGCTGCTCACTTATGGGAGAGCGTGGTGGGTGGTGCATTTTCAACTCTCTTATTTAAGCATTCTCTTTGCCCCCAAATCTCTTTGGAGCTCTATTTTTTCTTTTTCATGTCCTATAGAGAATACTAATCTCTTCTCTCACATGTATAAAATGTAAAAAAAAAAAAAAAATCCTCTTACCTTTGGAATGATTATATATTTAATGAATTTTAAAACTTGTAGATATTTAATATGAACTTGGCTAAACAGTTATAGAAAAATGTAAAATAAGGTTAGGAACTCAAAGCCAAATTTACAATGCACATTTAACATGCATAAGTGGAGGACCCTACTGCTTTCTGTGTCCTTGTTCTTTGTTTTTCACTGGGTCTGTCTCCTGTGATTCAGATGTGCCTTGGTCCTAAGTGTTAACTGATTTTTTTCTTCCTGTTTTACTGTATTTACTTTTGTAGACCGCCAGTCCTTGCGGACACAAATAGGAATCTGGTGCTTGTCTGTCTCTAAAACCCGACTTGTCTCCTTTTCATCTTACACCTCCTGCTCTCCAGCCACATCAGCCTCCTTTCAGTTTCTGGGCCTTTCTAAACCACTTCACCTCAAGATCTTAGCTCATGTTATTGGTTCTTCTGTAAATGCTCTTCTGCCAACTTTCCACATCACTGGATTCTTCTCTTTTTAGGTTTAGCTTAATTGTGTTCACCTCCTTGGACAGGTTGTTCCAGGCCATCCTATCTCATACATGTTTTTGACCGAGTCTCTGAGTTGGTATAAGTTAGCAGACAACCAAAAATTGATAGTAGGCAATTTTAGAGCACCGCAGTTATAAATATCTGTATTCCATAAGGAGAAAACCAGTCTACATACTTCTTTCCTTGGTCATGTGTAGGGCTAGGTCTTCCCGGCTCCTGTTTTCTAGCTTCAGAAGAAAGTAACTATTTTCTTGGATTCCTGCTCCTTTTTTTTTCCGGTGACACACGCTAAATTAAAAGGCACGCATGTATTTTTTTGTTTAGAGCGACATAGGTTCTTAAAGTGAGCAGTGGTTTGCTGTAGCAATTAATTATTATATAACATATTCAGTAGCTGGAAGCTTTCAACAGCCACCATATTAACCCACTTGCTGGCTGAAAAGGGAGAGAAAGAAAGCGTTAACTTTCATTTTCTAAAAATTTTACTCTTCCCTCTCCCTGTTCTCCAAGGGTTATCAACAAAAATGCTAAAAGCCTTCAAGGGAACATTAGTCTTCTCCTCAGAGACAAGAGGGAAAGTTTAAGTAGCTATTCAAATCAAAATCATGTGTGCCTGTTCTGCGAATTGACAGATACAGGTCTTTCTTCCCATGGAGGTTTGTTTTCCCTGTTCTGCCTTAGCCACAATAACTTGAAACGGTCTGTCTGCTGGCACAGAAAGCCAGAGGGTGGGTGGAGCGGCTGGGATACTGCTGCAGGAAGGTCAAGAACATTCTCAGAGTGCCATTTGGAAACAAGCAGCTGAAGTATTTTTATAGTCAGCTAAGATAACAGGAAAGAAAGAGGTAGAGTCTACCTTTTTATGGTACACATTTTTAGAAAACCCAGTCTGCCCATATTTATATACAAGTCATTAATATTTGTTCCTCTAAACCAGGTTCCAATTTGTGGCACAAAATGTGAATATTGTCCTGTCAGCCCAATTTCATGAATATTGGCAAGTTGTTTTCCAGCGAATGGTGGAACCCAGCTGAAATGTTTGACATATTTAAAACTTCCAACTTCTTACTCTTCCAGCATGGATCCTTTTACTCATTTTGACCTGTTATAGTGGTGCCGTGAGATACTTTGAATGGTTGTCACGAAATTACACTTTCTGGAATGACAGGCTGAAGGCCCACATACCTCCTGTTATTTGCAGTAGTTCCCGGGTGACATGTGATGCAATGTGGTGAATTACGGCGACGGCCAGCAAAATGTCAAGCTGACGAGGTTACAGAATGTCTCCGCAGCATCCTATGTTACAGCTTCTAGTTATATTTTCTAAAATATATGTGCCATGGCTAGATGTAGAACCAGCATACCACCAGCATCTCAATCAACCTTAAAGATAACTTATTCTTTTTTCCTCTTTACGTTCTGAGGTTTTGTAGAACTCTGCCAGCACAGACGATACATCACTAGATGGTATTTTGAGAATGGCACGAACTTTTGAAACAGAAAGAAACTATTCATAGTTAGATCCTGAAGTTTGTAGGTTGATTTTAAAATTTGTTTTCTTTGATATAAAAGACTATTTAGGTGTAAAAAGATTACCTGCCACAAAGAGCTCAACATGTACTTCTCCAGCTGAGGCAGAGGGCGTTATATTGTCATTTAGATTTTAGAAAATGCTGGAACAGGAGAATAGATGCTTTATTTCTTATTCATAAAGGTTTATAAATAGTGGACTTTTATTGGTCGAAATAAGCCAAGCAGAAACCATTTCCTTTATAACCAGAATGACACAGGGTAATTGGAGTTAAGGGATTATTGCTGTATCCACTGATGCTAATGCAATCCTTGAAGCAATTGTATGGAACTTATCTCAGGGGTTTAAAGGTAGATTTAAATAATCTACGTTTGTAAGTTCATGTTAGATTTCAAAGTCTGCTATTGATACTGGAAGTATCTAATAAAAGTCAGTCGGTTAATGTTTCTTTGTACAAAAAGATGGTTTATATGATTTATGTGAAGTTATTCTAGTACAGATTGTAGGTAGTCCTCACTTTGTGTCTTAATAATCAGTGGAAAAATTATGAGTTCTATGACCTTTAAAAATTTTTGCCAAAACGTTAAAAAATTTTTAGTGTAGGTTATAACTATAGAGGGAAAATAATACAGCTAATAATGCAGCTAATGTTTATTTAGTACTTTGTAACTTAAAATGTTAGAAATATTGAGAATTAAAGTGTTTTATTTCTTTGAGTAAAACTAAGCAGAAATAATTTGGACATGTTCGCTTCCTTTTTATTGTGTAATATAAGATATATTTTTTCTTTCCTTTGGTGCACTGTCACGCTGCTTTTTAAGTTTGGATAAAATGTCGGAAGCCAATTCAAAGTTGTGAGATATCTGAGAGTTCCTTTAATGTTACTTTCTTTGGGACACCTTCGTCCTTTTCATCACAACCGCCTTCCAATTTATCACTTTGTATTTCTTTGTTGCACTTTATTTTTTGTTGGCCTGTACTGTCTTTTGATTACCCACTTTGTAAAATGTCCTGTGATTGTGTCACTTCCAGAGGAGGAGGCAAGAGAACTCCCCGCTTTGCTGTCTGTGCCTGAACCGAATGACAGATGTTCAGGGACAAACTCCTGAGAGACTTTGAAAGAAGTGACATGATTGGTCATTGGCCATGATACACATCTGTTATTCACCCTGTGATTTGTGGACCAAAGAGCTAGCAGTCATGTTTGTACTTGATCTAGCCACCCAGTTAGTATACTGTGGTGACTAAAGTTTGAACTTTAGTTGTTGGGGGACTGTTGTTGTTGAGGGACTATTATTATTTAACTAAATTGTGGTAGCTGAAATTCATGCGTACTGGAATGCCTTTATTCCAGCTATGAATTATTTGTAGTACATTTAAATCTTGGCCTGGCTTCTGTTGTCCTTCCATTATACCTTGAGCCCATCCGGTGTAGCCAAGCTATGATTTAGAAATTCAATTCAGAACCAAACTGGGAGTTTCAAAGTCATTTGAAACTCAACCTTGGAGTCAGTTTTGACTTCCTCCTCTCTTACCCAAGACCTCACTGCATAGATAAGGCACTAGTGAAAGTATTTTTCCAGACCCCGGCTGGGTAGTTTTGACTTATCTGCAACCTTGGCCCTAAACACAGTTCCTGGGTTGTCACCTTGGTGATTTTTCCAACTCTCTCCCTCCTCCTCCACTTTCTCCCCTCTTCCTTGGCCTGTACTTTTCCTCCTACATCCCATCTCCAAGTTCTACTGATTTACCCTCCTGCATTATATTACTACATGTTTCTTTCAATTCTTGCTGCCATCATCCTAATTAGGTGTTTTTCAGCTTGTATTTCAATTATTATAATAGTTCCCTAACTGACTTTCCCATGTAGTCTCCCTTCTTTCTATCTAATCCCATATACCATCACCAGAGTAATCTCCTTGGAGCACTCAGCCTGGCTTAATCCTCTGCTGAAGCCTCCAAGATAACTTACTGATTACAGAATAAAATCCAAATCCATTATCAGGCCTGTGATGACTTCCATTGTCTGACTCAAGCCTCCTCCTTCTAGAGTATCACCTGATCAGCAAGACAGATTTCAACAAGACAGATTTATTCGTTTTCTCCCAATTACACCTGCCTCCATTGCTTTATGTGCATTGTTTTCCTAGCATATGCTCTTCTGTATTTTCTGAATCTTACCCAGTTTTAGAGACTTATCCCAAATGATCTCTCCTGTGAAGTCTATTTTGATTTCCTAGAAATGTCTTTTCTTCTCTCTGAATTTCCAAAGGATTTATATTTTATATTTTCCAATTGTCACTTGTTTGTTGATCTGTATTTTTAGTTATCGTGTGTTATTTAATTTCTTCATTTAGCTCTTAAGTTTTTGAAGGACAAAGACTGAATCTTCTCTACTACCTAGAATGGCGTTTGACCAAGTAGTAGGCATAGATCTGTTCATTCCTTTTAGACTCTGAGCTACATGCTTAGGGTAAACCATGACAAGTTAAATTTCCAGACCTCACAGAGGTGAGTGAGGCTGAGTGAGGCACATAGAGAAGCAGTCAGATGACTGTCATGCAGTACGGAACACAGAGTGATGGGTAGTGAGCGAGAGTCCATGGAAGCACAGAGGAAAAGCATCAAGCCTAGATGAGGGGCAACTGGGAATGCTGCTAGAAGAAGGTTCAGACAGAGTCCGAAAGATAAGTAGGAGTCAGGTAGTTGATGGGGGCCAGATGGAAAGAGCATTCCAGGCAGAGGATTCAGCATGGATAAAGCTGTTGAGGGCTAAGAAGACACTGCATGCGGAGGATCTGAATGAAGTTCAGCGTAGCTGTACTGTGGAGAAGGAGGTGAGATTTATATGTGGCAAGGCCACGGTGGTGCCCTGTAATGGGAAAGAAGTGGCCGTCTTTGGTGAATGTTTCGAAGACAGGACCTCCAGGTGTGAATGTTTGAGTAGGCTGGAAACGGGGAAGCAGTACCCAGGTTTTAGTGAAGGACCACTGGATGGATGGAGGTACTGGAGAGTAGACGATGAGTTCAGTTTTGGACATTTGGAGTTTGAGGTGCCTGTGGACTATCTCCATGGCGACATATAGTAGTAGATAGTTTGAAGCTCAGGTGAAAGCTTTGGCCAGGAAATATAAATTTGGGTGACATTAGCATATGACAGAATGAAGTCATAGAGGAAGAGTGTGTAGAGTTAGTGAAGAAGAAAATTTCAAAACTGGATCTTAAAGCACATCAGTATTTAAAGGACAAATGGAGAAAGCAGAGTCTGCAAAGCATATTAAGCTGGAAGAGGCAAGCAGGAAGGAGCAAAATAGATGAGTGAGATACCATGGAAACCAGGGGAAGACTGAAATCTATCCTCTGGATTTAGCAACCTGGAGACTACTGATGACCTTAGTAAGAATAGTTTCTGTACAGAAGAGGGACTGGGAAAGGGAAAACATAATCTGGCCCAATAGACATTGGTAGTGTGTTGAGAAGTGAACAGACAGTGCTTTTGGAAAGCTTGGTCATGGATGAGCGGATTTAAAGAGGGCAGAAGCTGGAAGGACATGGAGTTGAAGGGCTTTTATTATATTTTTTAAGCCAGTGGAAATCTGATGACATTTAAAGGCTGATAGGAAGAATTCATTAGTGATAAAGAGGTTGACCGTCAGCCGAATTTAGCCAGAGTTAAAAACCTCCTCTTAAAACTCTTCACCCAACACGTCCTCTTATCTTTTGGTATTTGAAATAAGTTAATTCCTAACTAATTTTAGGATTTACTGACGTCTTGTTACCCCAATGAGATTGCAAATTCCTATAAAGTGTGATTCAAACTATTCTGTTTTCTTATTCTGGGTAGCACTTAGTTCAGTGTCTTACATAGAGAAAATTTTCAACAGATATTATTATTTTTAAATTTTTTTCAACTGCTGAATAATAATTGTACATATTTGTGGGACGCATAGTGATGTTTTGATACATATAATGTATAGTGATCAGATCAGGGTAATTAGCATATCCATCATCTCAAACATTTATCATTTCTTTGTGTTGGGAACATTCAATATATTCCTTGTAGCTATTTGAAGCTATATAATGTATCATTGTTATCTGTAGTCATCTTTTTATGACTCTCAGTTGTTTATTATTTGAGTAAATGTTTATTTAATGTCCATGCCAGACATTTTTCTAGGTGCCAGGGATATAAAGTTTACTAAGCTGGACATTCCTCTTGTTCCAAAGGAGTTTATAATCTAGGAAGACAGTTAATAAGCTAGTAGTTAAATAGGAAAACAAAGTAATTACAGATTGCAAGAGGTACTTAAAATGACACTGTGGTAGACAGTAATTCTTTGTGGCTATTGCATATATATATTCTTTTCCTGTGAGCTCTTCTTTTCATCACTGGGGAGAACAGTCACAAACTGGAGAGTTAAGTGACCAAAGATGGAAAGAAAAAGACAATGAGGAATAGAGACTATTTTGGGTCTAGTGTTTACTCCTTTGCTTACCATTTCTAAAGTCCTAGGAATATGATGGCTGCAGTGGGCTGTGTGTTTGGGGGATTTTGTTGATTGACTGTTACTTAGTCTTTGAGAGACTAACCAACTGTCTCTATTTTCTCTTTCTCTTTCAGTAATTTGCCATCTTCCGTGTATGAATGGTGGCCAGTGCAGTTCAAGGGACAAATGTCAGTGCCCTCCAAATTTCACAGGAAAGCTTTGTCAGATCCCAGTCCATGGTGCCAGCGTGCCTAAACTTTATCAGCATTCCCAGCAGCCAGGCAAGGCACTGGGGACACAAGTCGTCCATTCTACACATACCTTGCCTCTGACCATGACTAGCCAGCAGGGGGTCAAAGGTAAGCTTTTCTCATTTCGCCCATTCGCCAGGCCTGTGCTAGTTAACCTGCCAAACCCATACAGAAGCCAAGTATCCACAGATGGCCAGGGCTGGTACTGAAGCAGAAAGGAGTACATGATTTATGGCCTGAGAAGTGGCAATAAAGACAGAATGTGGGCACAGGTATGTGGCTGCAGTACTTTCTAGGCCATAGAGAATTAGTATCTAGGAAATCAGAAAATAGAAAGGAGCCCGTCCTTCTCTAGTGACTCTTACCACCAAGAAGTGATAAGTGTGCACGGCATTGTTCTGGCAAGGCCTGAGAAGATGAGCGACACAGGGTTCAGGCCCTTCCAGCGTTAACAAACTAGGGGATCACACAGTACCTTGTGGTGAATTTTGTAATTGAAGAATGCTTGGTTTTGCGTCCGAATAGTCATTGAATCTCACTGGGCTTCAATTTGTTCATCTGTAGAGGAAGGTAAACTAGGTCACTTGGAGCTCAAAAATTCTATGACTAATTCATTCTTTTAAACCTGTTTTTTTTAAATGCACAATTTTTAAAAGGGGGTCAGAGAAGTGTTATTGGCTCTTACACTTTAAAACCTGAATTTTTGTATCAGAAGATGAGATTTTGTTTAAAAGCTGCAGAAAGTAAATGTTACGGATATAAAATAGCATGCTTTGGTATTTGCGTGTGCGCTTCACAAGAAGCACAAAGTATATTCATATGTTGTACAAGGGTAAGAGAATTGTGCTTGGTGCAGTTGGGTTTCCTCTTTTAATTGAAAAATATAAATCCTAAAATTTTCCCAATAGAAATTTTGTGAAAAATTAAAAAGTAATCAAATTTGTGAGTCTTTCTTATTATCATTTGATGAAATGTACCCACTTATGACAACAATCAGCATGAATTTCATAGTTTTATGATTCTACTCAAAAGAATATTTTTGTCTCATGAATGTGTTACTGTTAAAAGTTTTAATTTCTCTTTACCATTGCAGTTTTATTTTTAAGATATAAATTCAGGTTTAATTTTTATTTTGAGTGCACTATTTTATTCTGAAGAATTTTGATGGCTGTGCAGCAAAAAGATATGTTAATTATACATCTGTTTTACCCTACATCTAATATATATGCATATAAACATGTGTATATGTGTGTTTATAAAATATACTTTTATATTTTAAAAATCTTGACTTGCCTGTTAATTATTCATGACTAACAAGTTTTCTTCCCGATCTGTTTTAGTGAAATTTCCTCCCAACATAGTCAATATCCATGTGAAACATCCTCCTGAGGCATCAGTCCAGATACATCAGGTTTCAAGAATTGATGGCCCAACAGGCCAGAAGGTAAAAGAAGCTCAACCAGGCCAATCCCAAATCTCTTACCAAGGGCTTCCTGTCCAGAAGACCCAGACTGTGCATTCCACGTACTCCCAGCAACAGGTCATTCCTCACGTCTATCCTGTGGCTGCCAAGACGCAGCTTGGCCGGTGCTTCCAGGAAACCATTGGGTCACAGGTAAGCATCATTGCCCAGCCCACCTTAGTAATGCATTCCATTTAATAGATATGGTATCATTTTTACAAGAAAGCCAGACTTGGTAAAAATGGCTGTCTGTGGCAAACTATGACCCATGGGCCTGTTCTTGTGAATAAAGTTTTATTGGCACACAACCACATTCATTCATTTGTATATTGTCTATGCCCATTTTCATGCTGCAACTGCAGGATTGAGTAGTTCCAATGAGATCATATGGTCTGCAGAACTTAAAATATTTGCTATATGGCCCTTTACATAAAAAGCTTGCCAATCCCTGACGTATGGAATAATTTTCAGTAGTGAACTTCCAGAAATGTTGCTGGACGTCCATGATTGTTTGCTTATATTTTTTTTCAATTAGAACTATCTGTGTGTAAAGCATTTGTCAGGCATGAGATATGATACAGGATATATTCTGCAAAGACGTTTGAAAATATTTATGCCTTTTGCAGTAGTTTATGGGTTAGTAGGTACAGTTGAATTTTGAATCCATTGTGCATTAATAATTCATGTCATCTTTTATTTTCTTATAAAAATTCATAACTAGAAAGGCAATGCATGAATTGTTTGAAGTGCATTTTAAATAACATTGGATTTACTTGCAACTTTAGACCTATATTTGTATCATAAAGTGAGAGAAAGGCTGAGTTTTCTTTAAAGCTCATTAAATGTGCATAGTGAAGACAATCTATAAGTATTGATTCCTCTACCCTAACCACTTGGCGCTACCTGCTTTGAAATTATGTGATAATGATAGAGGCTTTGTTCTCTGGTCTTGTTATGGTTTAAAAACCTCATGAGAAGAGTTAGATGAGGTGCATTTATTACTATTCCTCTGTTTCTTCAGTATTCAGAAAATATTGTGCGTGTGTGTAAAATACTTGGGGGTAGTAAAATCAGTTGTTACTGTTTGAGAAACCTGGAAAACACTTTAGGTACTAACTCAATCAATGGTAGGATTATCACCTTTCTTCTAGGAGAAGGGAAAATTGGTTTGTAGACTAGAATGGAAAGAGCATCCATGTGGAGTTCTAAGACTTAGACGAGAGCCATGAGTGCTGGTGGGCCCAGCACTTGGTATCAGGGAACCAGCTTCCTTACCTGCAAAGTGGAGACAAGATAATGCGGCTTATGGGATTTTGTTAAAATTAAGCAAGATAATTAATGTGAGCCCTGCTTTTCAAATATTATAGAGCTATGCAAATATTAGCTTAGAGGTACTGATAGTGGTAGGGTCAAACTTAAAAGTAGTCAGAGTAGATGGTTGCTTATGTCATGTAATCTCAGTAAGGCAGGGACAGCCTTCATCTCCCAAACACAGTCTTTATCTGCTTGTGGATTCCTGAAGTGCTAACTACAGGGGACCTAACAGCTTTTCATTCCTCAATTGAAGTCCAGTACAAGCAAATGATTTGAGGAGAAGGAACATCATCAATTTAAATTTAGCTTAGAGATAAAGACTGGGTTTTTGTGCTACGGGCAGGTTTTGGTGTGGGTAGTGGGGCTTGAAGATAAACTTTATACACTTCACATTTTTACCCTGGACTAGCCTTGGAGAGGGAAGATGAATTTGGTGCCATTTGCATTGTTTAGTCATTCCAGCTTAGGTTGATCAGGGAGAAAGGAAAAAAGCAGATCCTTTAAAACTGCATGCCCAGTACCTTTCTACCCAGTTTCCAAGTTGGAACACAGATGAGAGAAAGCAAGAAAATGAGGCATAACAAACTTGTTATTCTTGTATAATATCAGGCAAGGCGATTGCTAACTAGAAAAGATGAAGACAAGTTATTTACTTACAAGCCTAAACTGGACTATGCGCTTGAAATGAATTTGGTAATTGATGGAGTTACCCAAATAATTCAAACTCAGTGGAATGCTTTTGCCTTATCTGGATACATCTGACTTTTCGTCTGAATGATCCAGACAGTGATCTCAATTCTTAATTCATTTTGCATGTGTAGTCTCAAATACAGAGCTTCAAAATAAGACCCGTTTTTAGAAAATATTTTCAGCGTATATTTATGTGTCTTTCTGTTTGTGGGAAATGTTGCAGGGTGCCAATGATAGTCCAATTAATTTCCGCAATTAGGGTGAACCAGGCATTACAAAAATACACTACTGGTAAATAGTCAATGATATATAGATGTATCCTACAAAGGTGTTGGAAAGCATTTGTGCTTTCTTGCTGCGGTTGGTTTGCAAACATAGCTATGGGCAGGAGATACAGGTAGATGATAAATGAATGGCCGAAAAACCTGAGCATAAATGCTCATTATTGTTTTACTCAGTGGGAGCACTCTTGTTAGTTGTAGATTTCAACCACTGGGATTTTCAATGCAGTAGTTATCAGTAAGCACCTATCTTAATATGCTGCTATGAGAGGTCATAAAATAAGTTTGGCTGAAACAGTCCTTGCTTCTGTGGTACCTTCTCATGATTAGGCAGTAAACTTCAGATTGAAAACCCAAGATGAACTGTGATTGATGTATTTAAATTCAGGAAACCTTTGTAGGGTAGAATTTCAGAACTGTTTCGATGGTGGAGGAAAATGGACGAGTGGTCAGAAAGCCAAAATCACAGAGCAAAAGTGGAGAATAATTAAACAGAGGAAAGAGAACATTGCAGAAATGGACAAGGAAGAGGTGTCAGAAGAGATCAGATAAGCAACATAGCTTGGCATTCCTGGCAGGCTTTTGCACAACTGTTAAGCTGTTTACACCTGGAGCATAGTGCAGTGTAAATACAGACTTGGTGGCAAGGTCAAAGTATCGTGAAGCCTCTTTGACCAAGTGATCAACTCAGCATCGTGAGTAGTGCGGCACCCTGACATGTGCCTCTTGTCGTGAGACAGTATACAGCCCACAGCATCATCCTTGAAGGATTCTTGCCAAAAATGTCTAATCTTAATGGAATCAAAACTTTACATCTAACTTCCATGAGGTTGAAGGAAAGAAACCATCTCCATAACATTAAAATACAAGGTGAAGCACCAAGTGCTGATGGAGAAGAGCAAGTTATCATTGACGAAGATCATTGATGAAGGTGGCTACACTAAACAACAGATTTTCCATGCAGACAAAACAGCCTCATATTGGGAGAAGACGCCATCTAGGTCTTTCATAGCTAGAGAAAAGTCAATGCTTAGCTTCAAAGACAGGCCGACTCTCCTGTTAGGGGCTAATGCAGCTGATAACTTTAAGTTGAAGCCAATGCTCATTTACCATTCTGAAAATCCCAGGGCTCTTAAGAATACTGTCTGCCTGTGCTCCATAAATGGAATAACAAAGACTGGATAACAGCATGTCTGTTTACAGAATGATTCACTCAGTATTTTAAGCCCACTGTTGAGACCTCCTGTTAAGAAAAAAAGATTCCTTTGAAAATATTACTGCTCATTGACAATGCACTTGGTCACCCAAGATCTCTGATGGAGACGTACAAGATTAATGTTGTTTTCATGCCTGCTAACACAACATCCATTCTGCGGCCCATAGATTAGGCGTAATTTCAACTTTCAAGTCTTATTATTTAAGAAATGTATTTCATGAGGATATAGCTGCCATAGATGATGATTCTGCTGCTGCATCTGGGCCAACTAAATTGAATACTTCATGGAAAGGATTCACCATTCTAAATGCCATGAAGAACATCTGTGGTTCGTGGGAGGAGGTCAAAATGCCAGCATTAACAGGAGTTTGAAGAAGTTGATTCCAGTCCTCATGGATAACTTTGAGGGACAAGACTTCAGTGGAGGAAGTAACTACAGCCATGGTTCAAATAAGAGAACTAAAATTAGAATTAGAGCCTGAAGATGTGTCTGAATTGCTGCAATCTCATGATAAAAGTTGAACAGATGAGGAGTTGCTTCTCACGGATGAACAAAGAAAGTAGTTTCTTGACATGGAATGTACTCCTGGTAAAGCTGTAAACATTGCTGAAATAGCAACAAAGGCCTTAGAATATTACATAAACTTAGTTGATATAGCAGTGGCGGTGGGTGAGAGGATCGACTCCAGTTTTGAAAGCACTTCTACTGTGGGTAACACGCTACCAAGCAGCATCGCATGCAACAAATATTTTGTGAGAGGAAGAGTCAGTCGATGCGGCAAACTTCATGGTCGTTTTATTTTTAGAAATTGCCACTGCCTTCAGCAGCCACCACTCCGATCAGCCATCACGCATCAACTCGAGGCAAGACCCTCCACCAGCAAAAAGTTAATGACTCACTGAAGGCCGAGATGATTGTTAGCATTTTTTAAGCAATAAAGTATTTTTACATTAAGGCATGTACATTTTTAAAGACATGTTATCGCATACTTAATAGACTGCAGTACAGCGTAAATACAACTTTTATATGTACTGGGAAACCAAAAAATTCACGTGACTTGCTTTATTGTGATATTTACTTAATTGCGGTGGTCTGGAACTGAACCCACATCATCTCCAAGGTGTGCTTATACTTTCAAATGTATTTCATGCAGAAATATGGCAAAATTCTAATAATGTTTGACTATAAAAGGTTTATATGCAGGTGACCATTGTAGTATTCTTTGAACATATCAGCATATTTGAAAATATCTTAAGAAGTGGACAATGTTAAAATTTCCTAGACTTACACAGAGAATAATATATCTTTAAGCTGAACTTAAAAGCTGTAACTTTAATATTAATTTAAAGAATTTTTAAAGTTTTTAACTTTTGAATGGGGATGAGTGGATGGGTGTCAGAGTGATAGACCTGAGGCAGCCAGGGAAGGGAAGTTGGCCTTGGTTCAAGCATGAAATGACCAGGGGCCAATCTAATAAGATTTCATTATAGGCTGTTGTGAAGAAAAAAATCATGATTGCTGGATCAAATGATAGGTCTGCTTTTAGTTCTTTGAGGTATCTCCATACTGCTTTCCATTGTACTAGTTTGCAGTCCCACCAACAGTGTACGAGTGTTCCTGTCTCTCTGCATCTATGCCAGCATTTGTTGTTTTGAGACTTTTTGATAAAAGCCTTTCTCATTGGAGTTTGGTGACATCTCATTGGGGTTTTGATTTGCATTTCCCTGATGATTAGAGATGTTGAGCATTTTTTCATGTGTCTATCTTCTTTTGAAAAGTTTCTGTTCATGTCTTTTGCCCAGTTTTTAATGGGGTCGTTTGATATTTTTTCTTGCTGGTTTGCTTGAATTCTTCATAGATCCTGGTTATCAGTCCGCTATTGGATGTATGGCATGCAAATATTTTCTCCCATTCTGTAGGTTGTTTTTTTACTCTGTTGATTGTTTCCTTGGCTGTGCAGAAGCTTTTTAATTTTATCAGGTCCTGTTTATTTATTTTTGTCATTGGCGTGATTACTTTTGGGGTCACTTATTAAAAAAATGGTGAACTGGTATCTCTTGTATTAACCTGGATGGTATTGGAGACCATTCTTGTAAGTGAAGTATCACAAGAATGGAAAAACAAACATCACATATACTCACTGTTAAATTGGAACTAATTGATCAACACTTACATGCGCATATGGAAATAACATTCATTGGAAATCAAGCAGGTGGGAGGGGAGAGGAGCGGATGGGTAATTTCATGCCTAACAGGTACAATGTACACTATCTTGGTGATGGTCATACTTACAGCTTTGACTCAAATGGTACAAAAGCAATTTATGTAACCAAAACATTTGTACCCCCATAATATTCTGAAATAAAATTGAAAAAGAAACCGTGATGAGTTGGACTGTTCTGAACTTTCTTGCTTCAGATAAATGCTTACTATGATTGAGTAGCTGACCAGTGGAAGATTGTGAGGAGACAATGAATAGTTATATGTTTGTATAAGCATCCTCATTCTCAATTGATATTAAGAATATTGTGTTCTTGGATATCAGGGAATTCAATGCTGTTTTAGAAATGTAGTAATAGAGGAATAATAGAGACAATTCAGTGGCCAGCGAATAGATCAATTAGTGATAGTTAAATTCATGGAACAGAGGACATTTCTTTTGGTTGTATTATAATGAGAAAAGAGCAGGAATAGTGGGATTGAAAATTTCTGTGATTTCTTTTTTACCTTGACAGAGAGTGCCAAGATGTGGGGAAAAATTATTTCTATTGCTTTACTGTTGTAAAAAATGATGTTTAATCTTTCAGTATCTTAGATAATATTTTTTTATTTTAAGATCATGTAAAGGCTTGATTTTTATGTGGATTGGGCTGTCTATACCCATCACTAATTCACTTTATTCAAAGAATAGAAATTAATCTAATAGAACATATAGGCTGGCTGACAGGAATGGGTTTTTTGAATATATATCAAGTTTAAAGTAGTTGGCAAGTCATAATTTTGGTGGAATTAGGTTTCTGTGTTACCTGGAGTAAGTTGAAATAGTCCATATATATTTGAAGACATTTATAAGAGTTTGCTCATTGAATGATCACATTAGAATTACAACTCCAGTGGTTACAATTACCAGCTACTTTCAGGGTACTCTCATGTTTTCATATAGTTATAATAAAACTTGAATATTTCCATGCTAGTTTTCATCTTTGAAAAGAGGCCAAGTTTTGTAAAATACCCCTCAAATATATTTTTACATCACAGAGACATTGAATATGTGCACCTTTTCCATTATATAAGGGTGTCCTTTGTTTTAAATTGGTTGTCTTAACAGTGACCTAAATTTGAAGCTTATTTGGCATCTGAATTTTTGATTATTTCAAACATGTTTTATTTATTGCCCAATTGCTGGAAGCAAACATGTACAGTGACCTAATTATGCCAGATGGTATGAAAAGGCCTCATATGTGAAGTGTTTAGAATATGACACAGAGTTCAGAGTCTAGCTTCCATGCCGAATCCGCCATTGTCTGGTTGCGCAATCATGTGCTCTTTGTTGAACATGGGAACATGCCCCATAATTAGACACAGGCATGACAAGAAGAGACAGAAATAAAAGTGCTTCAAGACCTTCTTATTGAAAATGCTTAAAGAGCAGAAAATTTCACATATAAACACCTCGGTTAACTAAGAAGCAGGTTTTCCAGGATTCTGGAAAACCTGAAGTGGTATCAACAGAGGAAGAGAACGTGTTTTTAGTATAGTGTCTAACACAAATAAAGGTGATCAAATAATACAGCAACCCACTTTTTATAGTTTATAACTATAAAGTTCCTATAAAGGTTAAGAAGCCATGAGAAACAAACTCTAAGATCTCTAATGTATATTCTACAGAAGAAAATAAACTTTATGTGGATTATAAAGAAAAGAAAGGACCAGTTATTGATGTGGAATCCCAGTATCATTGGAAAAATCTCTCCTTCCTTGAGTTATTGGCCACATAAATAATACGCCCTGGGGTAAAATTGAAGTGACACAAGAACTGTTTGGGATTCTCTTAGAGGTGCCAGAGGTTATTCCAGCAGTTCTCTTTGGGCAGGAACAATGGAAACAGAATGGACCATTGGAGAAAAAGATTATTTACTTGAGAATAGGTCTCTTTGGGCAGATATTTGCACCCCCCACCCCTGCCCATTCTGAAAGGCCAAATAGATGCACTTAAGTTTTGTTTAAAATTTTTTTTTAAAAAAAGACTAAACATAATGGAGACATGAGTAGGAAAGTGTGAGGTCATTGAAGTGGAAAGTATTCTGATTACATGGTTAAAATACTCTCTAAAAAAAGTCTCCATAGTTCTGTCACAGGACTTTGAACAAAAATGTTTCTTGGTTTCCACTGCACAGAAGCCAGTGAGAAACTGGGGGAATAGATGGGATGTCTGCCAATTCCACATGGCAGAGGAAAGATGGGTAGATAGATGGATAGGTATGGATGAGATCTGCTACAGACCTTCAAATCTTTTCTTGGTGATGGGAAGTGAATGTCGTGCCCAATTAAGGGAGCTGGGACATTGAGTTCTGCTTAGAAACCCACCCTTTAATTTCCATAAAATCTTTCCTATCCTGACTATATAAGAGTATTACCATGGTGAGGCCTAAAGCTATGATGAAAAACTAGTTTTCGCCGGACAGAATTAATGCCAGAATCATTGTAACACTTTTCACATTGGTTATTCCCCCTGAGTTTATAAACTACGTAAATAGATTAGAAGTCTAAAGAAAAAAATGGTTATAAAACATTGTAGCAAGGACTTTTGGCCTCTCACTTATGCGTTAGCCCTTATGTGAGAAGAATTGAGTCAGCCAGGCTGGGTCAGTAGAAGGAACGGGTGGACTGTCGCCCTTTCTCTCTCCCCATTGCTTGGGACCATGTGCTCTTGGGGAAAGGGTCCTTCTAAGCGAGCTTGGACAAGGGCAGCAGCCTTCATCTTCTTTTGAAGCTGCTGCTGGGCAGTGACTGGGGGAGGCGAGGCTGGAACCATTGGACATCTACCTTCCCCATGAGCAGAGAGCTCACTTGGGTTGTGTTGATTGCATTTACTGAAGTTTGGCCTCCTTCAGGTGGAATAAGTCATTAACACCAGGCACTTCCTATGCCATCTGGGTTTTTCTTCAGTGTCCCACTCAAGTACTCCTTTGGCATCATCTAAGAAATATTTAATTGAGTGTTAGTGACTCTGGTTGTCTCTAATGGCCCTAAAATGGCTGCTTTTTATAGCCACCCTTGCCAAACCCTATCTGTGTTAACAGCAGAAGGTATCACCGAAGGTGTTGTGCACATCTCAGTGATAGGTGCTAGAACTTTTAAGTGTTTGCTGGTCTTGTTCCAGCAACCTCTGCCAGATTGACTTTGTGCAGCGGCCCTCTTGTATGAAGTCAAGAAAGATCAGTAAAGGCAGGGATTAGATCCAAAGGGGAAAACCACCACATGTGAAAGAGACCATGTCTGCATGTCACTGGGCTTCTGCTAGTGGAGGGGAGAACTGGTTGTTTTATTAATACTTGGATTGAAAATGTGGGACTATCATTAGAATAATCAAAATACAGATTCTTAGAGCCAGAGTATAGTACTTCAGAGAATGGGTTGTGACCTAGACATTAGCCCTCCTACAGTCTTTACCCAGGCAGATGTCTTCTGGGAAGCAAAGAGGCTGTCAGCTTCAAGTGTTCACTCACCCTGACCTGTTTAAGAGAAGCAAGTCTGTGTTTCCTCATTGGTTCTCCCTGAGCCCTTCCTCTCAGGTGTCTTTTTCATTTTACTGGCAACGAAAATGCCTTTGCCATGACATGGAATATCAAATTTCCATATTTTGTAGCTCTATGGTTTGCTAAAATAATATACCTATTAATAATTAGACTCTTGTTTTTACATAGGAATAGGCGTTGATAATAATTATGGAACAGATCGAAATGGAAGCATGTTAAGCTACTTCTGCTGTTGACAAAGTGGCAGGTCTTTATGGTCATAGTATTTGAAGATGACAGTTCTGAATATGTTGAAAGTAGTTTTATGAGATGATGGCTTGAAATGATTGTTGATTTAGGCTTTCTATACATTACAAGAAATGTTTAAAGATTTACAGCTGGTATTTCTAGGATCCGATGTTTTTTGGCTCTATGTGATCCCTTGGAACTGAGATTTGCTGCAATGAAGTGGAATCATCTGATTTACTAAAAAACAAGTCCTCTGGAATCTGACCCATAAAGTTGTAGTGAGAGAAACATTGCCCCATGTTGAGAGACGACAACATTCTCTCTTTTCCTCTGCCCTGCACGTTTTCCAAGATGATGATAGTACTATTTTTTTCTTTCTTGTCCTTCTATTTTTTCCTCCTTTTCTGTCTCCTTTTGTGTGTAAAAGAATTCATATAGAAAATCAATTTTCTATTTCAGCAAGGCCACTTTATGAGACTGTGCATTTCCTCTAGTGACACCGCCATGGTGCAAACAGTTTGGACATGTCTGGTTTGAGGGAATTGTTTCAGAGCCAGTTTATGAGCTGCACAAGAAAATTAGTCTTTCTTTGCTAGTCTTCTTCAGCTCACTTGTTTACTATGTTCTTAATCTAAAAGCATCCAATGATCAATTCAGCTCCACTGAGCGAGGATTTGACACCACCGAGAATATTTAAAGTATGTCTTTAGCCCTGAATAAAATCCTAAAATTCAAACAGAGGAGTTCTAAATATTTTGAGCAAAGACAGCATTACCTTCAAGATGACCACTTTGCAGAGGACTGCTTTAGAGTGTGCAAGCTCTAACAGAGTTGTTAAGAATATAGTCTACATTCTGTGCCTTTGGGGCAAGCGTCTTAATAAGATAATACATTTTTATAAGATTGATAGCTAACAGAGAACTTTCATGCTTATGACCACGTTTGACCTTCAGAACAATCAAGAGAGACAGGAAAAGTAGGTATTCTTGTCTCCCACTTATGTGAAACTTGAGGCTCAGAGAGGTTGGCACTGGCTTGTGTTGGTATTTCTGACTCCATAGCTCTGTCCATTTTAGCAAACTCACCCTATCTCTAGCCCTCAGTGTCTTCATTTTTTTTAAGTAACTAGATTGGCTGAGAAGACTACCAAGCTGTGTTTGAGCCTTGTAATCCTTTATGATGATTTTGATATCTTTCCTGTTTTCTATAATTTTAGACACCACTGATACTGTTAATGATACATACCCAGGACATATGGACAGAGCAATCTATACAAGCATCGGAGTGACTACGTCTCTCAAATCCAACCTGACTTCTGAGACTCCTTTCGACTGTCAGTTCCTCCAAAAAGCTTTCTAGAATTTCTTCAACCCACATTGTTCTCTCTTGCTTGAATTCTTATTGGACTTAGAATCTAATCAGGCAATTCTGAATTTAAATATTTTAAAGTTGTTGCTTTTGGGCCTCTTTTGTCTTCTCTATCAGCTTGTGCTTTTCATGAGGGCAGGACCACTTATGAATTGAGCTCAGTACTGGGCACAGATGAATCATTGGTAAATATATCCTTATTAGTCAGTTAGGCTAGGTCGTGCTTCAGTAACAAATTAACATAACAAACGTTTACATTCCACATGTACTAGACATCTGATGGGTGAGCAGACAACTCTGTTCTACGTGTTCTTTGGGACTTGGGCCGACAGTGGTTCTATCACGTTACTGCTGTGCTATTCAGGATACATGGCCATCTCGATTCCTACAGCAGGGGAATTTTTGCAGAGTGGCGCTGCAGGGACATTCATTACCTTTTCCATAGCCTGCCATTCAGAACGAGTGACATGGCCTGCTTGTTAGTGCTATGGACTGAATTGTGTCCTTCCCCCCTCCCCAAATTCCTGTGCTGAAGCTCCAACCCCCAATGTGACTGTATTGGATATAGAGCCTAATAGGAAATAATTAAGTTTAAATGAGGCTATAAGAGTAGGGCTAGGAGGGGGCTGATGTGATAGGATTAGTGTCCTTAGAGGAAGGTCACTCTCCCCACACATGCACACAAGAGGTCATGTGAGCATACAGCCAGATGACAGCTGACTACAGGCCAGGAAGAGGGCCCTCATCAGACTCGACCATGCTGGTCCCTTGATCTTGGGATTCTAGCCTCCAGAATTGTGAGGAAATAAACATGTATTGTTTAAGCCACCCAGACTGCGGTATTTTGGTATGGCAGCTGTACCTGATGGTTAGGGAGCTGGGGAATGTGGGGAAACAAGTGGTTCTTTGGTGAGCAGTGAATGTTCCTACCACAAGTGTCAGGGCAGTGGACAAGACTGCATGGTTCCCTGCTCCCAGGGATCTAAATGAACCTGTTAGCATTATTTGTGGTATTCAGTTTTTCTACACAACTTGCAACCAAACCACAGGTAATTATTAGTTTTGAGTTCTGTGTACTTGGAAAAAACTGAAAGCTTAACCAAATGAGGCATGCATTGCAATTTCACATACTGCTGTTAGGCCTGAAATGTTTTTGTTCCTTTCATTATCTCTTTATAGACAACAGTGAAGCTTAATATAGAAAATTTCTGTCTGTATAGTAGGCATTTATGTTCATCATTTTGGGGGCGATCTGGTTGCTGCAGTAATAGTAACCACTGTATGCCTTCTCGACATAAGTCTTTTTAGACACATCTCTGGTAATGGAACTTGAACTATTCACTATCTAATACTAGGATTGTGATGTGATTTGTATTGTTTTGCCCCAAGGAAAAGCTAACAGGAAAGATGATGTCAGAATATCATCATGACAATACTGTACTTAATTTTTCTTTTTGCACATTAAGAAGAGCAAAGACACACATATCACAACCTAGAAGGCTTAACTGTTGAAATGTTCAAGTCACTGCAGAGGTGGAGAAAATAGGCAGCTCAAATTTGATCATTTCTTTAGAAAATATGTCAAGTAGAATCATAAGTGTCATGCTTAAGAGGTTTTTTTTATCCTTTGTATGTTACTTTAGAAACGATTTTTGCTCCAGCGTAACTTTTAAAATACCATTTCATAAATGAAAGTAGTAGTTGTCTGGAATTCCTTGAAGCCCATGGTTTGGCTTCAGCAGGTTTTAAACAAATATACTGTCAGAAATCGATGTGGATACATTTCCAGCAGTTAATGCTCTAGTCACAGTAGATACTTTGTAAAATCAATAGCCTGAAATATCAGAGGATTATGGTTGTATCAGATACCCCAAATGCCTAACATTGTTTTAATTAATCTAATAAAAGAAAGCTGGGTGGATTTTAAAACAAAAAAAAAAAAACTTGCCTGTAAAGAATGTTCTACTCAAGCCAAAGCAAATTTTTTTTACAAGTTCTTTTAGAAAATCTGGAAGTATTTAAGCGTTTTCCTCTTCTTCTTATGAGACAATGCCTGTTATTCAGCCAGTACTCTATTGTACAGTATTCTTTATGACAATGGCCCTTAGAACAAGTTAATCAAATATGGTGCTCTAGTTGCGTTAGTGAAGGGGTTTAAAGATTTGGAACTTTTTTCTTACTGGCACATAGAAAAAAACATGTTTAATGTTCTAGTACAGGGACACTGAAGAGTTCTTATGAGGTTTTCCAGCTTAATTTGGAGCCATAGTTGATCCAGAGGCTAGAAGAACATCATTTTGCTCAGAGGGTGGGCAGGAGTCACTTTGCCCAAGTAGAGATGTGTTTATATTATAGTGAAAAGATTGATAATAGGAGCCAAGGAGCTGAGACAGAAGTTTGGGTTAATCCAGCCCATTACATACAGTCAGTGCTTTCCCTATAAGGGAACTTATTCCAGTTCTTATGAAAAGAAGTTAAAAATTTCCAAAAATGGGATTCACGTTCATCAAATTTAGAGTACGAAGGCTGTAGCTTTTGTTTCCCAGACTATAAGGCTTTGTGTCAGAATGTTTGAGTAACGTGCTTCTGAATGTGGTGGAGGTAAGGCTGCACCTGCACAGGTGGAATAATTTATGAGACATACCTGTGTAATGTGGCTTAATGGACCATAATGTGACTTTATGTCACAGCTCAATGCACACAAAATCTGCATCTCCATGACTGTCTTGAATAATTTGAGATCTTGCCTATTGTAAGCATATATAATTCATTATATTCCAGAAAGGAGCCATTTGAGAACCATTATTATTCAGGAATGCAGAGCTGCCTTTTTGCGTGTACAGGTTAGCAGGAAAGGGCTGGCATGAGGTAGTGTCAAGAAAAGGCAGCCCTTTTGTTACCATGGGGGACCCGTTTGTCATCTGTGATGAATGGATCTTGCTCTTGCTCTGTAAACCTATTTTGCCCTTCCTCAATAAACCGGAAAAAAAAATTAAAAAAAGATAAGTAAAAGAGGCCCATTATGGTTATCTCTGATTAAGTTGGTTCAGGTCAGGTTGTGAGGATAGAACTAGGTGAGATGCGGCATCGTAGAATCTAATGTATCAACCTGGCAGGCAGGAACATCTGAGGAACACTGATCTTCCCAGGATTGCCTTGACACAGGAAACCTTTCCACCACAGCTCCCTGGCTGCCCTCAGTCCTGCACTGGAACCTTCATAAAATCATAGAATTTAGGCATATAAATGCATATTAGCAATTTTATTGATGAGCACGCTAACATCCAAAGAGGTAAATTAATTTGCTTAACATCCTGCACTGAGTTTGTGGCAGGTGGGAACTAAAACAGAGACTTTCTGGTGCCTCGTCCAGTGTTCTTTCTGCTAGTCCACCCTGGCTTTTAGGCCATCTCTTCTGGGGATGGAGGATTCACAAGGAAACATTGCTATCTAACCCCGAAAGGACAGATCTGTGTCCGGGACCTGTCTTAGTTAGGGAGTCCCGTGTTCTGTGGTGCTTTATGATTGGGTCGTGGATGCTTGCGGGGAGGGGATGCACCGTGGGCTCCACTGCTTTCGCTTCATGGTCTTGATCCTCTCGCACCAAAACATGGCGCCATGACAGGGCGGGTCTTGATGTTCCCAAAGTGAAATCATCTGCTGCTTGAACATTGATGTTAATGGGTGGAATTGGTGTGATTCAGTGACACCATGTTGTGCTTTTGAGCAGAATTAAAATGAAATTCGTGAAATTACATACCTTCCAACAGCGTGTGTTCACTAAGCATTTGTTTACTAGCCAGAACGCTTTTGAGAAAACTTGAATGTTTGTAGCAAGATCTTAAGAATGTCTTTTTCTTTTATTTCTATATTTAACTTAAATGTATATTTTTATACATCTCTTCTCTGTAAGTTGAATCTGGGACATTGTATATTAAGTAATTGTTAGATTACTTGTTACTTTGTTAAGTAAGCCCAGGTTTTTAAAGGAGGGGCTTGGGAGAAGGGGTCTAATATTGTCTGGGAGCCCAGTGGGTGCTGGCCACATGGCTGTCTCATGTGGAGTCTGTCTCCCATGCATTGTCTCTGTCCTCTCAAGAGCTCTGTGTAAGTGGATGTTTTCAGTTCCATTTTATAGAGGAGGAAATAGGTAGAGAGAGGTTGCGAGTTTTGCCCGTGGTCAAGTAGGCAGTAATTGGTAAAGTGAGGATGTGAACCACATTTGTCTACCTTCAAAAGCTGTGCTTGGCCATTGACTCAGTTATGGGTCATCCTTACACTACTTTTCACTGGGCCCATATGGAATATGATAGTGTAGAAAGGTACATGTTCCATATAATGTGATGATGCTGTGGAACATGTCAGTATCTTGGAGTTTGCTTTGTGTTAGGATGCTTCTTTACTGTGGCTGGAGAACACTTGTTGAGAAAAGAGATCATTTGTGCTGAACTTTTAAAAATTTTATTTTTATTTATTTACCTTTTTAGAGACAGGGTCTTCCTCTGTCATAGTGTGGTGGCCCAGTCATAGCTCACTGTAACCTCAAACTCCTGGACTCAGATCCTCCTGCCTCAGCCTCCAGAGCAGCTAGGACTGCAGGCACGTGCCACCACGCTCAGCTGATTTTTTTAATTTTAATTTTTTGTAGAGACAGGGCCTTGCTGTGTCACCCAGGCTGGTCTTGAACTCCTGGCCTCAAGTGATCTTCCCACCTCCGCCTCCCAAAGTAGCTGAGATTTACAGGTTTGAGCCACTGCACCTGGTCCATTTGTGCTGAACTTTAAAACCCCCTTCTGCTATTTGAGGAAAAGTATAGCCAATAGGCCTTTAATCATCTCATTTTATTTTTTCTTTGTCCTCTGATTAGTCCTGATCATGTTTACCTTAAATATAATTTCTTTCCTTTTTTCTCATAAATGATACACTTTATCCTGGTAATTCCTTTATACATTTGAGGGAAAGTACTATGCCTTTATAAAAACATTTAGTTTCTTTCTCCTCTTCATCAATATTTCTGCATTTACCATTGTTTGAAAGATGCCAATTATTTAACAGGAAGCAATCCAAAACTTTTTTGCTTTGGGAAAAGAAACTATGATGCTTCCTTTTCCCCATCTCCAGGTTGATTTTTATATCCAACTATAAATCTGATCCCAAATTTGGAAAACGCTTCATGGCTTGGCTCCGTCTCGTTCTGACTTTCCGCACCCACTCTCTTTGTTCCTTCGTATTTGGCCTGCCTCTGTCTGTCCTTACCCTCCCCTGCATCTTCCCCTCCGTCCTTTCCCAGTTGGTGGTTGCTCTTGTGCTTAGCTAAACCTGTTCCATTTCTTTGGAATCTCTCTCCCCAGTAGATCCATTGAGTCACCTCCTTGTTTCAACTCTTGCCTGAACAGTCCTCCTTACTCTTGCAAGAGCTGCAGTGAGTCAGACTTCTATTTTATTTCATGTTTTCCCTCAGTACAATCTCTAGGAGTATTTTTAAAAATCTATTACTTTAACATTTCAAGTTTTGTTTATTTGCTCCTTTGGCTCAATGCCTTATTCTATCTTGAGAAAATGTTCTTTATTCAAACTTAAAATACTGTGTACTTTGTTGTGTAGTGGTTCTTGATAACAAAAGAAAATGAGTTACATACGTGTGGTGAAGATAATTCATAAGAGTAATTCAGTATTATCATTTTTAAATGTCTTACAGAGTAAGATTAAAGAGTAGGTCCTTGACATTGTAGCTGCCTTTATGGAGTGGCCTTTTTATAATTAACAATCTGAATACTTTTAAGAAATGTGTCCCGAGACCTTATCACATGGTCATCACTTTAATGCTGGTTGTAGGTTTTACCTGCCCAGGATACCAGCTGAGGAGAATGACTGGGGCCTGGGATGCAGCCCACGCTCTGCTCAAACTCCATGTCCTGGTGCAGGACACATCCCATAGAGCTGCCCTTTTCCAATCCCCACACGGGGCCTGGCGGAGTAATGGCAGCCCTGCTTGGACATGCATCATTTAACCTCACAACTCCTTGGATTGGGATTATCGTCCCTTGTCTCTTTGCAGGCTCAGAGAGGCTGCATGATCTGCCAAACATCTCACTTCTGGTGAGAGGGATCTGGGATTTTGATCCAGATCTAAAGACTCCAGCCTCCTTCCTTACTGCCACCGCTGGGTCTTCCTTCCCCAGGACTCTGCACAGTGCAGCAGATACTCTTGGAATGAGGATACCGTTAGGTACCAGCAAATTTAATGCATGAAAATGAAATCTTATGAAACCATGCTCCAGTGTCTGTCACAACCTCTTCAAGTTTTTGTCCCTGAACTCCAGTTTGACAAAAATTGTAAGCTTTGGTTGCCAAATGATAAGTTTTGAACTATCATTCTCCTCATATATTTATAGGGAGATCTAAAAGTGACTAGAATCACAGCCTAATTTTGAGTGTCAGGAGAGTGCTATGGTATTATCTCAAAACTGAGGTTAAATTCTAAAGGTATTTATTCTCAAGTCAAAGTTTAAATAAGTACATTACCCTATAATCTGTTAAATTTTGACAACTAGCTTAAAAATAAAAGATTTTTATACCATTGCTTATAATAATTTTGTGTTAAAAAGGTTGTAACATGGATATTTGTGGATTAATTATAATGTTTCTTGAATAGCCTTACCCTCTGAATAACAGTGCTCATACAGAATTACAGACACAAAGGGCTGAAAATTATTTTCATGTAGTTTTCTAGGAATCATGGTCTGTGTACTGGTGAATCAGGACCAGGAGTAGTTCTGTTTGTTTTTCTTCCTTCTGTCTTGTTCGCATAAGTCCTGTAGGTGGAGACTCAGACAGGTGAGCATCTCCGTGGATTTGGCCATGAGTGGGAGGGGGAGATAAGACAAAAGGAAGTGATTAGGGGTGCATCTACCAAGACATAGTCCTAGTATAGACACGAAAGCAAAGGAATTATTTGAGTTTGGCTCTAGCATATAGTAATTAGTATTTCCCAAATGGAATGATGTAACTGATCACAGCATCTGAAACCTGGGAGAAACTGTAGAAGTCATCTGCTTCATATCATGGGCATTCCTGAGAGATGTTCCTCCAGGCTCAGCTTCCAGTGAAGATGTCAGCATCTTCCACTGTCGAGGAGCATTAACGGTTGAAAAGATCTTATACTTAATTAATTGAATCTTCTCTTCCTGAGATTTGTGGCCTTTACTCCTGCTAATATAAGTTGAACATCCCAAATCCAAAAAATCTGAAATTCCAAATACTCCAAAATCTAAAACGTTTTAAGCATCGACGTGACGCTCAAAGGAGATGCACATTGGAGCATTTCAGATTTTGGATTTTTAGCTTTGGGATGCTCAACCGGTGAGTATTTGAAAATATTTCCAAATCTGAAAAAATCCAAAATCTGAAACACTTCTGGTTCCAAGCCTTTTGGAAAAGGAACACTTAACCTGTACCTTCATCATGCAGCAAGCTTCATCTTGCTCACTGTAGCTGAACACTGCCATCATGTCTACACATAGTCTTATTATCTGTATTTCTTCAGTCGATCCTCACAGAATCTGGTTGCCAGAACCTTCATTGTTGTGTGTGCACTGCCCAAGCTGGGTCACTCATTTGCTGAATCCTAGCTTGGTTTTGTGGCGCTACAGTGTCCTTTAATCTGCAGCCCAAGGTTGTGTGAGCTTTTTGAGGCGCAATAGCATCTTACTTGTTTGACAGGATAGATTTTTGTTTTGGACTTGACAGATAAATATTGAGTTTTAAGTGGAGCACATTTGTCCTGGATTGCTTATACATAAGCCACATCCTGAAATGATAGGCTGTCTATGAAAATGTGGGGAATAATTCATGTAGGAGAAATTCCATTTGTGTTTTAAACTGGTAAAAAAAAAATATCAACTCAACCTATGCATAAAAAATGTATTAAATAATTAGAAGAGTGAGTCTATATCTACATGATTCCATCTCACCAAGACATGGAATCTACCAGTCTTAGAGAAGGACATTCTGAATGCTAGCCTCATCCTATTCCATGTGATTTTGTCCAATGTGGCCTTTTGGTGTGGGAGACAGAAAGTTCTTCCTCCACCTTTTTTTCTTCTAGGTACTTCCTACATCCAGGCGAGACCTTGTGGTGTTCAACGGCCTCTTGGGTGAGAGCCCCAAGTATGGCCTCAAAGGTCTCTCAGATGGAGTTTCTGGCTGCATGTTGAAGCCTCTTCGTAGTTAAATAACTGAAGGGGCATATGTAAAACTTTGAGCCTTGTTATAACCATGACTTCATCCCTCGTAGCTTATTCTTATACTGTGCAGACCCAGTTTTGAGACGAACACACAGTGTCGTGGTACCACCTATGCTGCCATTTATTTAATCGGTTTGGATGGCTTGTGCTGCTCTTGGCTGTGGACCCGCAAAAACAAAGCCATGGGATAAAGCGGCCTGAATCATGTAATGAAAACCTTGTACCTTTTTGGAGGCCTGGTTGAGAAAAATGATTTATTTTTGCCCTACCAAATAAAACATTCTAGGAATCCAAGGTGAAAATTGGATTTTAACTGCTACTAACATTTTGAGCATATAAAATCAGCAAGTGTTGAGTGTTTTGCTCGATTAAGCGAAGAACCTAAAGAGTCCGGGACAAGAATGATCTGTGTAGGTTGTGAACTGGTGTCTTAATGTAAATCTAACTGATTTATAAAACTGGAAATAAACATCAAACACACTTTGGCAGCCAGATTGCAACAGTGGAGACCTCTGTGTTTTTAACATAATCATTTTGTTCCCAGTCGTATGCTTGGGTCATGGTTCCCCTTCCTCCTTCTGTCCTTGGTCTTTCAAGTTTAAGCTTTCTGTGACTAGGCTCGAAGAGTCTGGCAGTTACCTGACTCCAGCCCCAAATACGTGCCTTTCTTCTCTCGGGTTCCCATCTGTCCTCAGGTTGATTCTACCTGTTCCTCTTCTTCTCCCGATGTGTGTCGTATGGGTTTCTCCTTTCTATCTCTCTGACTACTTATCTACCTCTTTATCACATTGTTTTGTACTGTTCACCTGTGGCCCTGGTGC